>JAQJVL010006394.1:0-29363 GCA_035578905.1 Stictocephala bisonia | reverse complement strand
AACAGCTGATACTGGTCAACACGGGAGACCCTCTTGGAGCGTTACTGGCTGCTAAGCTCCAGGACCGCCAGCACAAAGTCATCTGCACTGCAGGCACTGCAGACGTCAGAGCCACTGTCTCCGCACTTGTCAATAAGATACAGAAGTTGTAAGTAATACTGACAATTTTTCACATATTTATCACAAAAATCATAATTTTTAACAAGCACCACACCTGGTCTATGTTTTTATAGAGTGTGACAGTAGACAAAATATTTTATCAGTCACAAAAATACAGGAAGGGTGGGAGAATGGAGGAAAGTCAGTTTTTGAAATGAATGCTGTGCCATCACTTTGTAGCAGGAGCTGAGTCAAAGGTCATACAAAGTGTACTGTACTATATTATGTGAAGTAAAATACATCACCCCAGACATATACAGTGGTGATAACCCTTCCACCCTCCAGACACATACAGTGGTGATTTATTTTTTTTATTTATTTATTTTTTTTATTTATTTATTCATAAGACACCGATCGTCAAGATATTGGCGAATATGGATTTCGAATGAGTGTGACGAGTGTAGATGAGTGAATGTAGTCATTGTTACAATTTTCCTTAGAAAGTTTCCACTATTCCTTGGAAAGTTTCATTAATTAATAGCCCAATGACAAATGAACAGCCGGTGATTATCAGCTGATCCTTCTCAAAATATATTGAATCTGATTGGGATCGAACTGAGAATCTTTAGCACATGAAGCTGGGATTGAACCAACTACGCTACCGACCAATCGGGTGATAACCTTCCACCCGAGACACCTCCCGACATGTACAGTGATGAGGACCCTTCCACACTCAAGACATGTATAGTACGCGCGCTGAAGGTCCGGCCTCCTGGCTGGCCTACTAGTCATATAAAAACATTGACTCTGAGCGAGGCGGTTACAGACAGATCGTAAAGGGTGATTGTTTACGTGTTTACGGAGTATTTGTATTTTGCTATTTCTTATAATTAGACCAGTATTTAAAATAAAAACGTCAAATAGGTTAAGAGTTTGAAAGTTAACAGATTAAAACGTATATCAATAACAACAATTAAATATATCATACAAAATTATAAATCAGTTAATAACTTTAGTTGAAATTAAGTAACTAAGAAATATATACTTATTACTGTCACTAACAAAAATATTTCTGTGGTTTCCCGAACCGTTAAAATACATATAATTTTTATTTAAATTGGTTTAAAATAAAAATGACGAGTTGGGAGTGACTCGTCAGTTTTAGAAAACTCGTGGACGGTTCTTCTAACGACACATTTGTCGAAATCGTCTAGTTCTGTCGCTGTTCTTTTTCTCTCTCTCTCTCTCTCTCTTTTTTTTTTTTTTTTTTTTTGAGTTGTGAACGAATACTCTCTTTCCACTGAAGTGTCCAATAAACACTTCACGCCGAATTTCCTTTATAAGAGTTTTTGAAACGCCACATGCAACTGCAGTTCGTTCTAACGATTTTTTACGGGGATTCGTTGTTCATCTCTTAATTTGGCCTCATTCACCATGAACTCACTTACTCTCCACATAATTTCCCTACCCTGACTTCTATTAGTTTTTCCTTGAGCTACTTTAGGAATAAAGCGAGCCATAGTTGAGGCAGGAACCACTAAAGGAATAAACTATTTAGGATTTACGTTCACTAATTTTACAACCTTAAGAGTCTGCAGAGGCTGTCGGCCATGTTGGTTTTAATCTCATTAGAACGATGTTTTTTCGAACCGGACAAATGATCACGCGTGTCCAAATTTAACAGTTATTTTTAAACGGTCTTTTCCAAACAGATTGTATTTGATCAAGAGTGAAATTACTCATTGAACTGCTTTGTGAATTAGTTTAATAGAATAAATATAAAATTTATTTAGTTTGAAGTTTTTATTTTCACCTGTTTTAAAACTAGGCGTATGTATTCAAAATATCAAAAGCAAACCCAATGTGCAATAAGATAGCATTTTAAATAACACCTCATACACAACTTTTGGTAAATAAATAATGATAAAAATATGGATTCAAAATAACGTTGTTTTTATGAGAATTAAACCAGTATGGCCGACAGACTCTGCAGACTCTTAACACACTTAAGGGACACCAAAAAAACTGAATTATTACACTATAGTAGTTAGATAAAAACAAACATATAACCAACTAAATAATTGTTTATCGTACACTTGAGTAAAAATTCTTAACACGCTACACCACAAGCCAATATATTGCACGCAGTCTGGAAACGTTCTGAATGTGCATCCATAGGTAACAATTAACGTAACTTATTTTAGAAGCAAGCATGGAAAAGACTCCTAGCGTGGGAAAGTCCGACAGTAGGGAATGTTTCCAGGACTGCAGGCATATTGGACTCTCCACCCGTCTCCTCCCTATCACCGCTCGGCGGGCTCGAGGCCGGACCTTCGCCGCGCGGTCTATACAGTAGTGATGACCCTTCCACCAATCCATAGTGGATTGGTGGAATGAAGTCATCACATATAGTACACTGGTGATGACCCTTCCATCCATCCATACACATACAGTGTGATGAGCCTTCCACCCCAGACATGTACAGTGATGAGAACCCTTCCACACCCATGACACCTACAGTGGTGATAACTCTATAACTCTTCCACCCCCCCCCCCACACACCCCTGACATGTACAGTGGTGATTACCCTTCCATCTACCTATAAACGTACAGTGGTGATGACTCTTCCATCCACCTATACACTTACAGTGTGGTGATTACCCTTCCACTCACAATAGATGGAGTTTAACATTTTCATGAACCTTTTTCTTTTGTGTATACATTCATGGTTTTAGGGACACTGTCTCATATTATTTTATGTAGGTTTCTTAAAAACGTACTTGATTGCAAATTGTGTTTTTGGAAGAAAATAGTCCAGGATAATAATAGGTATGTTGAGAAAATATAGACTATTTGGTCTCTGGAATTTAGCTTAGGACGTTAAATACAAAGACTTTCAGTGTTACACGTTCTAATTGACTATATTAAATAATTTTCCCAATTAATCATTTGTTTTTCTAAACAGAAAAATTTCCAATATTCCTATATGGCAATATTTTTAAAACTTCAACAATATTTGATAGACCAAGTGTGTCTCAGCTAGTTGCTTACTGTATGCATGGACAGTGCTTTTCTTCTGAAGCTGTAAAGAGTTATGATTTATATATCATCTATAGTTTTATACACATAGTTTTCTATTCTAAGTGTCATCAATGTAGCTATAGTTTGATGAGGTCATGTGCTTAACATTCATTCTCCTAAATTTCATTTAATAAAATTCTTTTAGAAGAGCTTACTATTGTTAAAGCAATCAATCATAACAGTATTTTAAAAATAAAAAATGAAACTTTCTGGTGTTTCAAATCTTATTCTAAACTGTTACATATTTTTAAATTACTATGGGTATTTGGATTTGAACTATCACTTTTTATTAATCAAATATATTCTTTTGCCGTTATCTTTCTTTTCTTACTGTTCTTTTTCATCTTCTACCAATAATAGTTTTGCTTTATAAACTTGTTAGAGAAGCTACATGTTCATAACAATATATTTAAGTTATTAATACTCTAATTAAGGCTAGTTAATGTATTGTTATATTAGTGATTTATGTAGTTTTCTTTAAAATTTAACCTATATTATATAAACCTATATTTTATATTTACCTTAACACACTGCACCTATCAGCTGGATTTCAGCCAGTTCACAGACAGGTCACTGCTCTTAGATAATTTTGTATGTCAGTTTTCACCTTATCTATTTTACAAATGTATACATATTTATTTGAATAGTTAAAACTGAACCAATTTATAGCGTACAAGTCCGTCACGTTGTTCTATCATTATTTCCCATCACAAACAAAACACTTAACTAGCACAGACGAAATGAAAATTAATCATTTGACTGGAACAATCTACGGAAGTTTTAATGAAATCACAATGTGCGATAAACTGTAGAATCACATTGATAATATGTCAACACATTTTAGTTATGTGCTTAGGTATAAACGTTTGAGGTAAACAAAGATGGTATGAAGCAGCTAACTGGATGGACTCACGCGCGCTGCAGCAATTGGTTAGTAAATTCGTGACAAATTTGAGGAGAATCATAATTTACTTGAAAAGACTAAAGTGCAAGTTTTCGGTGACATAGATTTGGAGTTCTAGTACAAGGAATAGTCCACATATTCAGTATTATCAGGGTATTTCAGAAATCTCTACCAACCTTTTGAGGTATTGATTTTGAGCTAAGAGCTAATCTAAATACAGTAGAACCTCACTAACTCGACACTTTGTGGACCGAGAGGTTGTCGAGTTTGGGGGTTGTCGAGTTATCCAGAACATTTTATTTTCAAAGGATTCTGATTAAATAAACACACCATAGATGATAAAAACATGTTTAAATTTATTACTTACATATATACAGTGTAGTGATTTTTCGTAAGTCCATATCAAATCCTTTGAAAAAATGAAGTTATTGAAGACTGCTTCTCTCTTTCAATTCGGCGCCTGGCTGCTTCATCACGGAGTCTCCGAATGAATAAAATGTCCATTGCAGACGTCCCTTGCTGTTGCTGCAAGCACCGCAAAGCACCTTCCAAACACTTTAGTCCCTCGCTGTGGCTCATCATGTCCTCTTGACTTGTCTGAGTGTCGTCTTCTGAGTCATCTTCTTCCTTCTCTCCTCCTTGGGCTCTCACAGCGGCAATTATTTCATCTTCTCCAAGTGGTTCACTGGCCCCATCTAAATCCATCCACTCCCGTACATCTTCTTCCACAGAATCTTCACAGCCAGGAATCTGTTTCATAACCGAGACCAAATCAGAGGATTCACTTTCTTCTTGTGGATCAAACTCATTTCCTGAGTGATCTAGGAGTTTTCTCCACGAGCGAACGAGAGTGATCGGTTCTAATTCATTCCAACATTGGCTAATCCAGCCGATAACATCCAACAAATCGATCTGCTTCAGTTTAGCTAGCAACTCGTGACCTTCATCCATGGCTAATATTAACGATGACAAGAGCTTACGTCGATAACGTTTCTTCAGAGCTGCCAAAACACCTTGATCCATCGGCTGTACAAGTGAAGTGACGTTCGGGGGAAGGAAGATTGCCTTGATCCCTTTGTCTGTCAAGAAGTTTGTGTCTGGATGAGTCGTTGCGTTGTCCATGATAAGTATGGCTTTCCTTGGAAGATTTTTAGACTTTAAAAACCTCTCAACTTCAGGGACGAATTGGTTGAAAAACCACTCCTTAAATATAGTTTCGCTCATCCATGCATTGGATTGGTTCCGGTACCATACAGGCAAATCAAAGCCATTCTCGGTACACTTAACATGTTTGAAACACCTTGGTTTCTTTGCTTTACCTATCATGGCTAATTTAACTTTATGTTCTCCAGTTGCATTACTACAAGCAAGAATAGTTATTCGCTCTTTACTTTTTTTGTAACCTGGAGCACTCAATTCACTTTTTAAAGCCAAACTTTTAGCAGGAAGCATTCGATAATTGAGGCCGGATTCATCACAATTATAAATCTGGTCACCAGTAAGACCTTCCTTTTCAATAAGCTCTTGAAATTTTATTTTAAACTCACCAACAGAATTTGGATCAGCTGATAATTTTTCCCCGCAGATGCTGAGTTGCTTGACGCCATACCGCTGTTTCCACCTATCTAACCATCCATTGCTTGCTGTGAACCCCGAATCACCCTCTTCTTTGAATTCTTCATAGAACTTCAGAACTTTTCTTGCAAAATTGGACCGGATATTGGCACACCTTTGTCCCTTTGAACACGAAACCACTGATACAAAGCCTCGCTTACTTTTTCATATTCGGCACATTTCATTGACTTTCTCTCCTTAATAGACTCTGTACACATTCTTTTTAAACACCATGATTCAATCTCAGTTTTTTTCTTTTGCCAACCAAGCACTGTAGATCGCCCAACATTTAAGTTCAATGCTATTTTATTGACGTTTTCACCTTTTTCCAGTCTTTTTAACGCATCAAATTTAAGTTCCATTGAAATCGACATTTGCTTCCTCTTTTTCCCCGACATCTTCTTTGACACACACGCCAAAAGTGTAAAACAATAACTGAATAAAACAACAATAACAATAACTGAATTAAAGAGTGAAAAAACCGTTCTACTCGAGCACACGTAACACAACTCAAACTGTC
Source organism: Stictocephala bisonia (assembly GCA_035578905.1). Lineage (NCBI taxonomy): Eukaryota > Metazoa > Arthropoda > Insecta > Hemiptera > Membracidae > Stictocephala > Stictocephala bisonia. The sequence goes on along the minus strand of JAQJVL010006394.1, from coordinate 23,145 downwards.
AACAGTCAGCGCTAAATTAATCAGGTAGAAGAGACACGAGAATAAAAGGTTCGCCAGCGCGACCGTAGCGGATCGGTAAACAATAGCGACCATCCCCCAACCCCCGCCCCTAACCGGTCAGTCAGAGGAAAGGTCGTTACCCCGACTTGGAATTCCCAAAACTACGAATTCCCGTCTGCGGCGCGCACTGACCCACTTCCTGCCTCGCCTCCCTCGTTGTGTGCACTAGGCTATTATGATTTGAAGTCGAGTTTACCGTCTTCCAATGACTGTCGAGTTACACAGACTGTCGAGTTACCGGGTGTCGAGTTAGTGAGGTTCTACTGTATTACATTTAAACCATCCAAAAATACTCAGTTACTCACAGATCCGCCATTTTGTTTTTTCAAAAATATTTTTTTCTCAAAAACCGTAAAACGTACAATTTTGAAATTTGGTACATACCTTAGTAATAGTAAGGCTAACTTAAGAAAAAAAATGTTCTAAAGTAGAAATTCAAAATGGCCATCCAAAATTTCCAAATAAGAACAACTTTTAAAATAATATATAATAAAAAATAAAAAAAAAATTTAAAATAAAAAATAATAAATAATTGTATAACACTTTTCTAAAATATTTTTTTTAGAAAATTTAAAGACAAATCTAATGATATCCTATTTATTTAGATCAAATAAACATTAAATGAGGTATGACACTTTTTGTGGTGCTCGGCAGATGGTGCAGGTCTATGTACACAGCTAATACAACAATGTGACAATCACCTAACCCCTAATAATGATTTTTATAAGTTAATACAAGTTTGTTTTCTCATTAAAAATAAGAATATTAGTTAAAACAGCCTTATTTGTTTTCCTTAAACTCTATTTATGTTTTCGTTGCATTCGGCAATGAAAATACAAAAAGAATTGTTTAAAACCTGGTTTGTAGTAACAAAATAATAATAAATCCTAACTAAGTTAATAAATATTGAATAAATTGAAATTAATTTAACTAACTAATTAACTTATAAAATCATTTTTAGGGGTTAGGTGATTTTCACATTGTTGTATTGGCTATGCACATTGTTGTATATCTGCTCCATCTGCCGCATACCACAATAAGTCCCATATCTTGTTTATTTGTTATTCAATCTAAATAAATAGGATTTTGTTAGATTTACCTTTAAATTGTCTAAAAAAATTTATTTAAGTAAAAGTGTTATATGTCTATTATTTTAAAAGTTGTTTTTATTTGAAAATTTTTTATGGCCACCATTTTGAATTCCTACTTTAGAAAATTTTTAAATTCTTTTTGTAAGTTGGCCTTACTATTATTAAGGTGTATAACAAATTTCAAAATTATACGTTTTACAGATTTTGAGAAAAAAAATTATTTTTGAAAAAACATGGTGGCTCTGTGAGTAACTACTCTGTTATAAACTAAGGCCAACTATTTTTTAAAAAGTGTCATTAATTTATAGTACAATGACAAATGGACAGCCAATGGTTATCAGCTGATCTCTTTCAAAATTTTCCATGACTCTGATTGAGATCGAACTGTGGACATTTAGCTTATGAAGTTGGGCTTTAACCAACTAATTATGTAATGTTGATAGATAATTGGCCAAGGTATTTATCTGTTACAACTTGAGAAAAGATTTAATTATTTGTAAAACTAAACTACTAAATTTGTCTAGTAATAAAACATAAACTACCAACAGTCACCTCAATTCCAACGTAGCTCTCCAAAGTTTCTCAATTAATTATTTACTCTAATATGATCAGTTGTAACTGCACTGTCATCAGCTAAATTCATCTGACTTTTAGTTCTATCATTGTACTGAAGCACCAGCTGAGATCTGGCCTGTCCCATCCTTTAGTATTTTTCATTATGAATGAAAACAAAATCAACATAATTATGGTATTCATTCACGTATTCTTAGTGAATCACTTTTATATCAGTAATTAGGCCCATAAAATGTATGCATTACAAAGTTATGTTACAGAAATTTGATATCATAGAAACTTTTTTGATTGCTCACTTTCATTATACAGTATAACTTTAAAATATTTTCCAGATTGTTGATAACTCAACCAAGTCTTCAGGTTCTCTTAAAAAAGTATTTCCATTTATTTTAAAATTTGTTTAGGCTTTGTTTTATACTAGTTCTTATTTTGTGATTGATTTAAAAATAATTTAGTACTTTGACTATATTTTACCTTTTTAAAAATGTGTCCATTAATGAAAACATAAAACATATGCATCTTTAGTTTTTGAAAGTTACATGTATGTACTTGGTGGTAGATTAATGCTAGGGAGGATTTGGTAAGAATAGTATTTTCATTGTTTATAAAAATTAATTATATATGTTTTTCTTTTACTGTTTTAATTATATTATTTTTTGCTCAATAAATTGATTACTAAAAACCTATAAAGCTATATTTTACTAATACTTTATTTTAATTTTATATAATATAATCCAACAGAGATTATTATTTCACTTGGCTTCTGTATATTGTTGTAACTTTAGAGGGTGCTAATGTGCTTGTTTATGATTAATGAATGCATTGTGTAGAAGTAAAAGACTAATAGTATAAAGTAGGTTTACTTTAGTATAATTTGATTTCAGACTAATCTGACTAAAACCGGTTTGTTAGTCTAAATGTGTTTTTTTTTTCATAATTCAAATTATTAAAACTGTTTTCTTTAACTATTAATGATCAAGGTGGAAAACTGACTCATCAGGGAAAACGACTTCTCACAGGCCGAAGGAGGAAAGTTGCAACCTGCGGTCTGGACCTTCCACGTTTAGCTTGAGCTCAAGGTGTGGGTTAAGTAGTTAACAGTGTTTACCCCAGTAACTTCTTCAGTGTTAATATCAAAATCATATTTACGTATATTCCCAGAAAGGTTTATGCATCTCAAGTTTTAAATGCAAAGCCAATATTTGTAGTCTAACTTTCGTTGAAAATAAATACTTGCGAAAATGCATACATGCCTTCATACATGTATTACCATATTATATGTTGTTTAAGGTTAAGTTATAGGGTACAAGTCTGGAATAAGTATATTAGGAGGGATAGAACATCAGCAAACTTACCTAAGGGGACAAGTCCACAAACACCTAACAGTATAGAACATATTAAGATAAGTCATACTACACAAATATGTTTAGTTCCACCTCAGGAAAGTAGCAGCAGCAGCACTGAAAATTTATGTTATGTGATGTTTCTTTTTGTTTACTACTACTGTGGTGTTAGTGAGTTTTTCGTCTTAGGTAACTTTGCTGATGCAGTATCTCTTCTAATATACATATTCTACATTGGTAGTTTTGCACAATTTTCTTATAAAGTAAGTATAAACAAATGTTTGTCAGCAAATATAATTTATTTATTCGTTTGGGATATTTTGAAGAAGTTTCATATTCTGTTGCTATGTGTCCTGGTCTAGTTTTAAAAAATCAACAATACTTAGGTGGTCAATAAATAAAACAATACTTAATTTAAAATAAAAAGGAAGTTCAGAGAGTAAATATCATCTGTTTAAAACTACTCTATCATCTTTTTTCATTTACTTACATAACAAGCTTGTCATTTGTCTCGGTCATTATTTGTTGCGATATAAATATTTGCTATTATAGCTTTCTAGAAAAGTCTATTTCTTTTGAAATCAGTTTTGTTAAAGCTGCGTAAGTTAATTTAAATGAGTATTTAAGTAAAATTGTGATGTGTAACTACTGTGCTAAATGAGCATATATTATGAAGTTAGTTCAAACAATAACATTACCTACTAATCAGTAACAGACATAGGTACTTAGTGTAGTGTGCATGTGTTGTTCCACACCGGCTGCTGCAGCCTATTTTGTTGCTATGTAGCATGTTATCCTTTGCACGACACAAAATTACTGTACTGTACAATTTTGCTATATCTCTTTATATATCTTTCCATTTTAACATTAATTTAACAACTGAACATAAATTTTAGGTGAATACTTTAGTAGTTTTTAGTTGCTTAAAACAAAATTGTACCATACAATTTCCTCACTTCAATTAATCAGTGTGTAAGGTAAAAATACAATTGCATAAAAATATTACTAGTAATATAATGACTTTTATACTTTTTTAAAATTCTTAATAATACATAGGGCTGAAGCTATAAAAATGCATTAAGAGAAAACATCATAGCTGAGAGAAAATTTTGGAAATTTAAAGCTTTAAGTTAGATTTTATGCTTGTGATTTACTAAAACCATTGATTTTATACTCAAATAGATTTCCCATCCAATGTTAAATTTTGAGTCTCAAAATATCAGATGTTTTTGTGCTCCTTTGTGGAGCGCTAGTGTAGTCCCATGTAAATATAATGCAATTTAAACTAGCTGTAGTAGCAGGCCTCACTAACTAACAAAATTATAGGCACAAATATTCCTATTAGATGGAATATCTATTATAGGTGTATATAATCCAGGCTAAAACTACGTGACAAAGAGGATGGTTTCATATGGTGCAATTTGTGGAATGTCCACTTCGTTCAGTTAGTCATGAACATCATTGGACATCATTAAGTTTAACAGATCCATCACAACATGTATACTATGTTATAACATGTATATCAATGTATCTTGGAGTGGAATTGGGCACTGCTTTAATATTCATTAAAGGCAAAAAATGGTAATTACTGAACTACTTCAGGTAAGCTCAAAAGGAGCAGATCTAAATCTGACCATTCAAGATCTATTGATACAAACTGTACTGCATAAGAGAACGTTGGACATGGTACCATATGTCAAGTATTCTCTAGACCGTACCTGGTTGACATTTAAACCAATGAATACACATCTATAATAAGGCAAAAGAGGTAGGGAGAAATAATCAGACTTCCTGTAGCACAACTGCTAGTAAGCAGTGTTGGCTGAAATGTTCTGCCATGTACCCATCTCCCAACCCAATACTCCTTCCTGTCATTTTACTCTCTTGCATTCACATGGCATTTTGTAATCTTCCCTCTCTCTCCAGTTGGCCCCACTGCCCTCTCTATCATTCACATGGCATTTTGTAATCTTCCCTCTCTCTCCAGTTGGCCCCACTGCCCTCTCTATCATTCACATGACATTTTGTAATCTTCCCTCTCTCTCCAGTTGGCCCCACTGCCCTCTCTATCATTCACATGACATTTTGTAATCTTCCCTCTCTCTCCAGTTGGCCCCACTGCCCTCTCTATCATTCACATGGCATTTTGTAATCTTCCCTCTCTCTCCAGTTGGCCCCACTGCCCTCTCTATCATTCACATGACATTTTGTAATCTTCCCTCTCTCTCCAGTTGGCCCCACTGCCCTCTCTATCATTCACATGGCATTTTGTAATCTTCCCTCTCTCTCCAGTTGGCCCCACTGCCCTCTCTATCATTCACATGACATTTTGTAATCTTCCCTCTCTCTCCAGTTGGCCCCACTGCCCTCTCTATCATTCACATGACATTTTGTAATCTTCCCTCTCTCTCCAGTTGGCCCCACTGCCCTCTCTATCATTCACATGGCATTTTGTAATCTTCCCTCTCTCTCCAGTTGGCCCCACTGCCCTCTCTATCATTCACATGACATTTTGTAATCTTCCCTCTCTCTCCAGTTGGCCCCACTGCCCTCTCTATCATTCACATGACATTTTGTAATCTTCCCTCTCTCTCCAGTCGGCCTCACTGCCCTCTCTATCATTCTATATCTCACTGTAAGCTGCTGCGTAACAAGCTAGGGGTGGCCATGCAAAGATTGCAAAAATAAAAAGTAGTCAGAATTATTTTTTGCTTCTTATAGATGTGAATTCATTGTAAACTAAAGAGGGCGGAGACTAAGGAAAACAAAAATTGTGGCACTGAGGGGAATTGTCCGGTTCACTGATGGTTCTGTCATGAAAGGTGGGACTGCGTATGGGATGTAGAGACCCTCTGTCGGAGCTCACCCTCAGGCAGTTTAGGGAAACTCCTTTGTGAATCCTGCTGGTCTGAGAATGGTAAGCGTGGTTTATTGAAATCGATCACCATACTTTCACATTTTGTACTTGTTTGTGTGATGTCAATTTATATTGTATTTCTACCCAGGCTAAAATAATTTAGTAACAAATCAGAGGAACTAAGTCTGTCCAAGCATTCTCCTCTGATAACTATTAAAAGTTTAAAAAGTATTAATAAAACCAACTGTTATTTATTGACTCTTTAACATAACACATCAACTACCTGTTTTTATTGATTCTTTAACATAACAATTGACTATATTAAAAATTATAACCATGACAACAACATATGATTTGCAATTATTATTACTATTATCTCCTTCTTTAAAGTCCGAACTTTAATTCAGCTTTCTCAAGTGAACTGTGGTCCTTCGCTGTTTTGCTCCATTTCTCATCTGGACGAGGTATGACCTTGGCTGAGGCAGTATTTGGGCAACCTCCCCCTTTCCCATATTTTGGAAAGCATATTTTGTACCACTACTTCTCCAACAAAGTACTGTTCTTCTCGATTTTAGAGGTTCGGTCGTAGTACAGATTTTGAGTGTCTTGATTACTTGAGTGGGTACCTCTCTTGGTATTAGCCTTGGTTTCAGTTCACCATAATGAATTGGTAACGTAGATCTAATATGACGGCTGTTAAGCAACTGAGAGAGTGGAAACACCAAGCTACTGGAGTATTCCTATAGTTCTTTCTTTTGACTACTTTAGCATGTTCTTTGTAATTCCTACAGGTTATTCAGCCAAACCATTTGATCTAGAATGATAACAAACTACTGCTTATGATCTGAAAATTCCATTCCATGTCTAATTGGCGGAGTTCTAAACTGTTAAAATGCATATTATCTGCTACCATGGCTCAGGTATTCCAAATTGACTGGAGACATCCTTTCGAGCTTTTTAATAATGGTAGAGCTTGTTTTGTTAGGAATTTCGTACACTTCCAACTATGTCCAGTTGAAATCAACTACAACTGAATATTTTGTTAACACCTTCAGTACGGGTCCGCAGTTTGTGGGGTGAGGTCTGTAACACAGGTGCGCGCTCCGTGGTACTACGGGGTATTGCCACGGACTGATGTATTGCTCAGTGTTAGCTCAGCATCGGGCCGGGCAACTTTGTTTTCGGTGAGCGTGTTGGGTTGTTCCAACTCGACCTTGATGTGCAGTCCGTTTCCGATTCCCGCGTTTTCGGCCTGTGCTAACCGTGTTCATTGACTTTCAAGTTTGTTTACGCATTAGTACTATTATATTTTGTGTTGTATATACAATTTTGTTCATGTACATTCATATTATTGTTTTATATTATTGTTTTGAATTATTATTTTATATTATTATTTTATATTTGACAAGTTCCACAAAGACCAGCAGTCAAGTCTCAACTATTCCAAATGAGTAAATAAATATTTTATATACTGTAACAACTAACAACAAACAGTGTTTTATATGTTTTTAAGTGTATTTGGTGCAATTTCGGACGTTACATACATGGAGTGCGTGACAAACCCGCCATAATGTGCTGAACCCGCGGACCCTCAGACCGAACTGTGACGTCACCTATGGAGCAATTTTGGATGACACACATTTTTTTTTAGCATAAAAAGTCTTCTAATGTCATAAGGAAAGTTTATCAAATTACTTTATATCTTAGCTTTTGGGGTGATATATATTATGTATTTCCTTTAGCAGTCTATGTGTTAACGGGTAAAGATAGAATATTGTGACTTAAAAAGGGCTCATTTTTGTTTGAACTCTTGAACTTCTGGCATACTGCACAAGATGAGACTAGACGTTTTATTTTTTTTAAACAGATATGTTTAGGAATCTCTTTATGCCATATATTCGTTTATAATAGATATAAACGAAAGTTCATTGAATAATGGAGATATTCCAAGTCACTATATTGATTAGTTATAATAATTATGTAAATTAATAAGGGGATACGTCCCGCATCAAACAGATGTTTGGTTATAATATAGATTATAGTTAATAATGTTATATTTAAATTAATTAATTAAGAGTGTATATATCTTGAGGAACTAGGTCTGAGGCCACTGCTGGATGGATGCTCGTAATATGTGTAATGTAAATGTCACGGCTCCAGCAAATAGCCTCAGAGTCCCGTACAGCCTAGAGATCTTTAAATTTCTTTAAGTCTTCCAGTTGTAATTGTCCCAAGTGCCCAGGGCTCCAACGACGAAGGCATCAACAGAGACTTTAAAGCCCTCCACCGCTAGGACCCGAGCAAGTAGGGCATAGGTAGCATATTTATTATTTCTGACCGTTTCAATGGCCTGCCAGCCGTCCTCATAGGCCAGTAGTAGAACTGGTCCTGGATTGAGTTTATTTTGGAACTACCCAAATGAGTTTCATGCAGAATTCTCAATACAAATCTTCTGAATGTTTGAGGAACAACCAGCCTTGTTCTATAATACAAAAATCCATTGTTTGCAACTCATTTCTAAGTTTATACATGTGTTTTATTTGATCATTAAGGGTCCTAATGTCAGGCCATCCTTCCTGAAGATTACAGATTAATGGATTTGACACAATTATCATTTAAATATTTTTTTCTGGAATTTCTTTAATCTTGATTCACTAATCTTGACTTCTTATATGCTTAATCATTGTATAAAACCTTTCATGGTTTGATCATATTGAAATTCAGTCTTTATTCCTGTTCTTGACATGAGATCTGCTATAAACATATATATTCCTTGCAAATATTTAATACTAAACTGATAGTTCATAAATGTTAACTTAATCTTTTTATAGAAATAATACTGGTTTAGATTACCTTTTTCTGTCGTAACAGTTCTTCAATTACATTACTGCTATGTACATTTCAAAGCATATAAAGCTTCATCATCAGGCTTCCAAAAACGTCACTGTTTAAAACATTAAACACTAAAATTATAAAACATTAAAACACCAGTACAACACATTTGCCGGCTGGCGATAGACACCAACTGATGACTAATGAGCAGGAAACAAGCTCAAACATGTTACCCTACTCCCATTTCGTTTCCTGCTCATTAGTCATCAGTTGGTGTCTATCGCCGACCAGCAAATGCGTTGTATTCGTGTTTTAATATGTTTAAATGTTTTATTGTTTTATAATTTTAGTGTTTAATTTAAACAATGACGTTTTTGGAAGCCTGATGTTGAAGCATTATATGATTTGAAATGTACATAGCAGTAATATAATTGAAGAACTTTTACGACAGAAAAAGGTAATCTAAACCAGTATTATTTCTATAATATAACAGTTCTGGAGCCTAATAAAACAAAATGAATAAATAATCTTTTTAGTCTGTTATTTAGCACTTTATCAATTGATTTGGACATAATAGAACAAGAGGCATGTGGTCAGTATACACAGTAACTAGGGGTGTGCGAGTACTCGAAACTTTGAATATTTGATCAAGTATTTTATTACTCGAACTCTGCTCGAAGCTTCCGAAACTACTCAAAGTTCGATCGAGTATTTATATTTCACGAAATATCAGATTTACATGTTAATTTAAAGAGTAAACCGTTTTATAAGTTATGAATAAAAAATGTGCGCTTTGTGTTTTATTTTACCCCTAATCATATGTTAACAGTTTGCTACGCGTAATTATGAGATAAACAATACGCCTGCTATCTATATAGCCTGCCTAGATATCATAGATGATAAAGAAACCCACCGTACGTGTATGGGTGGGCGGGTAAGTTAATGCCATCGTACGTGTAGGGGTGGGCGTTTGGGTTAATGCCACTGTATGTGTATGGCTGGGTGGGTGGTGGGGGTTAATGCCACCTTACTGTATGGTTAGAGAATCATTAAATGTAAAATAATTGGAGGGCTTAAAATAATATAATTAGCCATGATAAAGAAACCTTAGATATTTAAAACGAAATTAGAAACAACTATTACCTGCATGAATTATAGTGTATAGAATTATAATATATATTTTTTTATTTCATATCTTCCTCTTATCTTATCGTTTAAAAAACTAACACGACGACAGTCAAATGAACTAGTCGACGTAGTTTATTTATTTATTTATTTACGGCAAACGCCAATTTACAATGAATACAAATGAGATGGCATAGTTGTGGAAATATGGACAATGACCAGCATATACACATAAATTAAATATAACTATAACTAAGCAAGCAATAATAATTATAAGCATAATATTTAACAGGTAACAACCATCAACAATTCATGCAATAGCAACTAGCAAAGTAGTGAACGAGTTCGTTCATTATGATTTGAACTAGTTCAATTCAAAGTGAACAACAGAGCTGGGAAGGAAGCAATCACACATATTGGTTGTCCGAGTCTACTAGTCACTTGTAACCTAACCTAAAATAACGTGAATAAAACAGAAGTGCAGGTTAGTGTCTTTATGACCCAAGAAAGGGGATGAGAGATCCGGTTCAAGATGCTCAAAAAGACCTGTTACTGATACAAATCTAATGGTCTGTACGTCGTGGAAATTATACATATTTTCGTTCATATCAATACCTTTCAATCAAAAGGGTACCTTTAGATTCTAAAAATCGACTTCCCATCTTTTCTAAGCAAAATTTCATCTCGGTTGTAGTATACATGCGTGCAAAGAATCGTTCAGCTCCTTTTCGGAACTGAAATTATCGTAAATTTCTTGCAAGTCGATTGAGGTCTATTTTGTTTTTTAATCTAAGCAGGGAATCGTCCAATGATTTGACGTAAGAAAATACCGTATCGTATCATATAAAATATGGTAATGGCGTTCTAGCAGCGTGTGACACAACATTATTGATTTATTTTCCCTCAAATAAAAATATATGTATAGCCGTGGCGAACCTCTATTAATTATTATTCCATAAACACTTTAGATTGCCAAAACTGTGTGTAATATTTGCGCATACGATATTTTTCCTGTCAATTTGTTGAACGTTTTTCTGACTAGATTAGGCAATAACACGGAGTATAAAAGGTGGTAAAGTACGATAATTTTGATTCGTAAACTCACTGAACGGTCCCTGTTCACATTGACGTCGATGTAAACTGTAAAACAATCACGAATCATCTCAAGTGAGGGAGAAACATGCTGGAAGACCTTTTCCAAACAAAATACGACGAATTTAGAGATTCGGGAAATTGTTTTTACTGAACCGAAGCCTTATCAAACGTCTCGTTTTTTTATACATAAGTTTATATTTCAGACTGCATCTCGTCACCAATATCGGCAAGGCCTATTTTATTATTCGACTACGTCTATTCATTCGTCTAGCCGAATCTATAATATTCATTCGATTACGCCAGATTTTCATGAATTTCTTGTTATGAAATAATTATTTATCTGTTGTTCAGTGTAGCCTCATGTATCGAAATAGTTTCAAGTTGCACACATTTCATTACCAACCATAATTTAAATCTATGATCATCCTAAGCGACTCTAACATTTATTTTTAGTAAACCTGCTTATAGTTATTATTATCAATCGATTGAACTACAGTCTTTGTCATCCAGATTTTCAAATTTGATTATATAATTCATAGCTTATTTCCGATTAGTTGTAACCTTGTTATTACTGAATATTTAAATACCCACAGAATACAGATCCACTCTTCTTGGCGTGTACACAATCAATTTTTTGTTTAGAGGAGGCAGTTCTGAAAACAAATGACTGCATTTGGCGATGACGCCTGAATTTTAGCTTCAGTTTGAGTGGATGCAGCTTTTGCCAACAAGCTTAGCTACGTTTTCGCGGTACACTTTGAACTGAACTACTAGATAAACATATCGGCCGGCTGTGAAACAGTATAATTGGCTTGCATAGAAAGTCTAATCTGAGTGAACAGATTAAATCTTTATAATCCACGTTGTTTCAATTAATAATATACTTTCTTAGTTTCTTTCATCATATTAGTTATGAAAAAAGGAAAAAGGTTAATCAAAATAATGCCACATAAAAATATCGGAAGGCAGGAAGTAAAAAGTTGTATTTATCAAATGTTACAGTTACAAACAACAAATCAAAATTATTGTGTTCAGTTTAGATGTATATATTTACGAATCTGGCAAAACTTAACATAGGCTTAGGATGGTGTCTACCTTTTACAGTTGCCTTGGGTAAATAGGAAATCCTTCTGTAAATACTCACTCGAAAATACTGGATACTCAAAAAAAATTATAACTACTCAACTCGACTCGACCCGAACTCAAAAATCACTACTCGCACACCCCTAACAGTAACACAGTTGTGACCGTTAATATAGTTATGCAACTTGTTAGTTGCAAAGAAAATAGCTAGAATTTTTTTTTCCACTTGAGCGTATGATTCTTCTGTGGTTGTCATAGATCTATATCCAAAATGTATGGGTCTACCTTTTTGCAGCATACAAAACCTCCAAGTATCTCTGGAAGCATTGCACTGGTTTTCAACCGGAGATGCAGGACCAAACGATGCTAGCACTCTTGTGCTGCAAATTTCAGTCCTAATAGTATTAAAAACTTTAGAGTAAGTTTCTGTCCAGGTCCACTCAAATTGCTTTTTCAACAGTTCCCTTAGTGGAGATACTAGTTGAGACATGTTAGGTATGAAGTCTCTGAGGTAATTTAAATTCCCAAAGCTTTTTGTAACTTTTGCTTGTTAGTTGGATTTTTTAAATGTTGTACTGCTTGAACTTTTTCTGGGTCTGGTAACATCCCATCTTCATTAGATAACACTCCAAAATTTTAACATAGGGTATACAGTATCTAAACTTACTAAAATTGAATTTAATATTGAATTTGTTGGCTCTTTCAATAACATTTCAGTATATCATCATTTTCTTCTTTGGAGTTACTAGAAATACATAAATCATCAAAATATAGTGAAACAGATTTTATTTCTCCTAAATATTTACCAACCAGCATTTTAAAAAGTTCTAGAAGACATGACAAGCCCAAAGGGGCCCTTAAAAAGTCCCAAATGGTGTACTAAAAGAACACATTTTGCACGAATGTTCGTTCAAATAAATATGGTGAAATACATCTTTGATATCTAAATACCACGTGTATTTCATTTGATTTTTTCATAGTTTCAGTTGCCTCCAAATATATCTGAACCTCTTCTTTGAACTTTGCAAAATTGTTTACAATATCACCATATACATCAAACACAGATGGTTTGTTGAATTTCATTGTCTTTCTTTTTCAATTTTAACACTACTTCTCTTTATACAAGTTTTAATATCCATAAATCGACTCTGCCATGTTTAAAAAGTATTAAAATAAAACCAAGGAACATGTTAACTAACCGTTTTCTTTTTTTACTCTTCAACATAACAACTGAATTTATTAAAAATTATAACCATGACAACAACATATGATTTGTAATTATTATTACTAACAACTATCACCTACTTTCTTAAAAAAAATATTAAATTCAGAAATTGTTATTTATTAATTATTTACATTAAAGAAAGTTTGCAAACCATGCTCTTTTATGCTGCATTATAACATTTTGTTGTTTTCTTATCTTATAAGATTTTTTTTAAGGTTACTGCACTGTTATTAGTTGATTTAGATATAGAGAACAGATTTTTTTATCGTTTCCACGCTCAGTGAAAAAATATATATATACCAGAAGCAGACTACTGCGGATAAATTGTGTACCCAAGTTTGAAGGTAGTTTTCTAAGAAACTAAAAGGCCTATGAAAAATTCAAACACATAATAATTTTATTTGTTTAATTGAACATAATGATATATTCATTTGTACATTTTATTATAAGTTTTAATAATTGTTATCCTTGTAGGAACAAAAAAGAACCAGAATTTTAACTTAACATATTTATTACTCAAAAACCCGTTAATATATTGCATGTATATTTCAATAAATGGTTGACGGGAGTGTTTTCAAGAAGTTTTATAAATGTCGAAATTTTAAATTTTCAAGGAAAAAATGTCTTATCACTTTCCTGAAACGTTTTCTTGGCTCTAGAGGTTTAAAATGAATTATTTGGTCTCATTGTAATTCATATGAAATGTATAGTTATGATACATTCCTTTTAGATACTTGAGTAAATGTCATTTTAGATTGATTAAATTCAATATATTATAACTGCATTTACCTACACATATAAAAGTAATGTATTGTAACTATACATTTTATAAGGACTAAAACGGAACCAAGAAATTAATTTTACAACCTCTAGAAGCCATGAAAAAATTTCAGGAAAGAACCTTTTTCTTTAATAGTTCAAAATTCCAATATTTATAAAACTCATAAAAAACACTCCTGTCAACCATATATTAAAATGTAAATACGATATATAAATAGAGTGGCCGTAGATAAGGGGCTAAGGCGCTGGCTTGCCACACAGCCGGTCCAGGTACGATTCCCAATGTGACCACTAATCGATCTTGCCCTGCCACTCCCATGATTCGGAAGTCACGTAAAGTCGTTGGTCTTCAGGTTAAGTGTGAGAGAGGGCTCCTTAGTTCTAACTTCGGCGGGTTAAATAAGACGATCTTTAACTTTTAACTTAGATCCGTTAAAATTCCGGTACTTTTTTGTTCTAACTAGGATAAAATTATTAGAACTTATAACAAACATAAATGCATATGTCATAACATACAATCAAGGAGAAAAACAATGGTTGATTGGATATTTCATAGGCCTCTTAGTATCTTACTAATTAACTTTCAAACCTGGATACAATTTTTGAGCCAACAGTACAAAGCAACCTCTTCAAACTTGCTAAACTCTTCCATAAATACTACCATAAACACAAAAGAATACTACCATAAATTAATAGTAATCAATGTCATCACATCACTAACAAGTGGTAATAACAGATGCTAAGGCACTGAACATAGCTGCCTCATTATAGATATCCAGCCTCAGCCAGCAACTCAGAATAACGGCTTGTATTACTTGGCAAAACACTTGAATTGAGATGAACGTCTCTTGTAACACTACTTATAATGATCCCAATCAACAGGAGACTTGTTACACTTTGCTTTGCACAATATCTTGGCTTGTTACTTGACAACGACCAAGTTAAGCACATTCATATTTATAATTTTTCTATTGGATTTTACAACTTCACCATTTCTACGTTAGCAGTCTGCCAAAGCTATAACTAAAAGCAGTATAATTTTATTATTTTGACCATACTCTAAGTGAGTAAACTTCTTACAACTTGAAGATTTAGCTTTAATATGGTAAAAAAAATACTGATCCTATCAGAAAAATTACAAAGTAAACACCGCTGAAAAACTGTCCATTTCCCGTTTGTTCTAATAATATCTAGAATTTTTAGCTGTTGTCTATATATTACATTTATTATATATATATATATTTTATAAGTATATAATATTTGATTTTTTTAAATAATTGTAATAAGATGAGTTGTTTTGTAAATCAGCATCGTTTGTTGAAAACCGCTCCAAAATAAAGACCTTGTTTATTTTTATACATACATCTCTCAAGTAAACTAAATGTTTGCTATAAAAATATATGTATAAAATGCCATAAGTAAGCAAGTGATATTACGATACTATGGATTTTTTAATTGTAATATCACTGCATTTTCCACGTATAAAATATTTGTTGCATTATAAAATTTCCAACTTTACACTCTAAAAGAGAGAGAGAGAGAGACAGAAAATCATATTTATTAAAAATAATAAACTGAAAACTATTTGTAAATATTACAGTATGCCAAATTCGTTTTGAGATCCATTGAAGTTACACGTTTTTCTCAATATAAAACAAGTTTTCACCTGCCAGAACTCCCCCAAACATATTATTTATTTGTTTAAGTTTACTATAAATTACTCAGTGAATTGAGATTGCATAATAATTACATTCTATCCACAGTATTTATTATGTATGAAAATTAAATAATTTAAGTTATATTTATATTTATCTAGTCAAATACATACAGCTTTTTTTAAATAAAGAGAAAAGTTTGACCTATGAAAATATATACATTATCATTCAATTTTATTTCAAAATTTATATTATTAAAAAGTAATTCCTATTAGTGGTCAGACGAATAAAATGAAAAATGTCTATATAGGAGCAAAGTTAGGACTGTAAAGTTCTCTCTAACACTTGATCCCAACATCTGGTTTGTAGCGTAGACTGTATAAATCATGGTGACTACATCCTACCCATCATTGTAAAAATGTAAACTATTAGTTTTATATATTGTTATTGGTTATTTTTATATTTGACTCAATAAGCTAAAATGTTTCAGCTGTAACTCAAGCCCGAAGCCTCCATCACAAATCAAGTTGCTTCTCGCAGGATCTGACAGTTTCATCAACTGCGTTCTACGTCATTATGTGGAGCAGCTGTCCTCAAAACCCCCTGATTGGCAAACATACATCCGCTTTCTTGTTGTACCACTAGGTATGCACCACACTTTCTTGTTGTACCACTAGGTATGCACCACACTTTCTTGTTGTACCACTAGGTATGCACCACACTTTCTTGTTGTACCACTAGGTATGCACCACACTTTCTTGTTGTACCACTAGGTATGCACCACACTTTCTTGTTGTACCACTAGGTATGCACCACACTTTCTTGTTGTACCACTAGGTATGCACCACACTTTCTTGTTGTACCACTAGGTATGCACCACACTTTTCAGTTTGGTAATGATTGCTTTTATAGTTGGATAAGAGTTAGTGTTGTGTTACTAAAAAATCGTATTAATAAATATAAAAAGTAAAATACATACTAAATAGAATATTTGCATATAGTTTTGTTAATTATTTTTACAAAGTTTTGTTAGTTATTTTATGGAAAATTTGGCCACAAATATTATCATCTACCATGGCAACACATTATTAGTGTGATAAAAGAAAATCACATTTATTTTATAATTTGAGTTGCTATGAATTGTAACAAAAATAAAATATGAATTACAACCCATGAAGTATAAAATATGATTTCTCACTTTTTCCGTCTACCAATGTTTTGTTTACAAACTTAAGATTATAAATAAAATCCTGTAAATGTACAAATTAATAATCATATCTAAATATTGTTTAGTAACAACTAATATGTTATAAAACATAAGTTTGACTCTTTGAATGATGAAAGTTGTTTTTTTTTCAGAAATTCAGACTATTATTGAAAATAAGATGTTTAGTTTGTTGATAATGAAATAAATCACTATTAGAATGTGTATTTAACCCTCGAACCGGGTTCTACTTTTTCCTGTACCGTCACATCATTTTTCGCGCATTTGCAGACATTTTTTCAAAAAATTATACAAAATCGTATATTTATATAACCCTACTTGTGTTTGGTATTAGTGCACTCCTAATAAAGCAGGCTATCTAATAATAATAAAATATTACATCTTTGGGGAAAACAAAAATTTTTATGACTAATGATATCTGGGACAATGACTTTTGTAAACATAAAAAAGGGGGGGGTCACCTTGAAAACAATATATTATAGCTAAATTAAAAATTCCAAGATAGCCTAAATATTACAAATTTCATCTAGTTTCAGGATATATAAAGGTTTTATATGTTATTTGAAGTATAAAAGTAATTATACTTACAAAACCCTGTGTAGTACAATATATGCAAAAATTTGTTACTGTGGTAACATAATTTTCAAAAATTTGCTAAAACTTCTATATAATCAGTACAGACTTCTAACTAGTACTAAAATGTATAGAATTACTTGTTCTATAAATAAAATATATTTGTAAAATTGTTAACTTGGTATCCTCTAGCTGTGAGCTTAGGGGTCCACAGATGATGATGAAATTTATCCGGCGTACGCACACAAATGTGATATTCTTCATGTTCACAATTTTTTTTCTTTTATAAAAAGGCTTCAATATAATTTTTTGTGTGTTGTATGTATATACCAAAAGTAATGTAAACACAATTATATCATAATAACACCATAATTACGTATAATAATACTTACAAATACAATTGAAAGACAAGTAAACAAAACTTCCAAGGCTAGCGTCAGTTTGAAAATCGCTTTCACATTGGACAACGAATATTCATCATATTATTTTCCATTTTTCCCGTCGTCTTAGAACCAAGTCAGGCATACCACTACAATCGGTAACTCTTCCCGTTTCCAGTGGTATATGAATCTTGTCAATAGCGCTAATAGGTATACTATACCAAGTGATAATATCGAGCGATGTCAAGTCGACAATTTTTTGTCGATTGCCAGTACAGAATCAACACAAGTCGACAATTATTTGTCGAAACGCGGCACGAGGGTTAATTACTATCAAATTGATAGATAAAATAAAAAATAAGTTAAATATAATGCTATTTATAATTTTATAGCGTCTCAATAGCATTGACTCAATTGTAGATGTTTTCTGAATGAGTATTTTACGTATATTCCGTAGTCAGTTGCCTTTTGACCTTCCCCGATTGTATGTAGTTTTATTTATTGTAAAACTAGTAAATATTCTCTGAAACAATAAATCTTCTAAAAAAAATTATAGACTTGAAAAGTTTTGATTATTTTTTTAATTTAAAAAATAGCTTATTTGACATAGCCTTCTAGTTGTATGTTGGCTCTTATCACACATTTGTAGTCAGAGGCTCACATTGTGAGGTAGTGCTGTAGCCCTGTTACTTTTAGGCAATAGGCTCTGTTCTTATGTTGCGTCCGTTCATTGGTTGTTATTGTCATAAACATTACTAGACCAGTTTGGGGTGTTTAATAAAATAGTAGTTACAAAATATTGTTATTGAACATTTATTCTTCATTCATGAAATTTACAACAAAACCTCCAATTTAAAGACAGTGCAAAAACAGCACATACCTCTTGCTTTCTCATTCAATAATGAATTTCTTCATCTAGCAGAAATAATATTAAAATAAAATAAACAACAGCTGATTCATTGAATTCCATAGAGTGTTCATACGGGATGGCTGCCAGAATTCAGTTTTAGTACAAGGGAAAGAACTGAGTATCTGGTTTTAAAATCAAACCAATAACACCGTGGTTTGGATTCCACGCTAATCTGTAGGTCCCTTAGTTGCCAGGCTATTGGGCTGTAAATAATTGGCCCTTTCTAAGAAAATCAACATTAATTAATATTAAGGAGTACACTTGTTCATTTACACTCATTCACCACATATATTCACCCAAATCTTGACAATGGGTGTCTTACTAATAAATAAGAAACACTTATTAGTGGTGAGCTTCTGATCTGACATTGGCTGAAAGAGTTAACACATTATAATAGTACATATATTGTGATGATCAGTTTTGACATTATTCTTAGACCAAATGGATCTAAGAAAATGTTGTTCAACTCATGCTGAAGAATTAAATTGTCTTTTATTGAAAATAATTATTGGCTATCTTTTATTAAAACATACATTGGGTAACTGTAACTAGAATAATAAATACAGATCTACAACATAAAATGGTATATCTGCTCCTTTACTTAAAAAAAAAAAACAGCTCATTATGTCCACTGTCAAATATCTGTCCAAGAGCATGACAGAAGTTCAGAGAACCTTGCAAAGCAGTGTTCAAAAAACTGCAACTGTTTACATTGCGTAGTCTTTTCATATTAGAGACTACTTTATTTTGCATCTCCAAAAGCACCATGATAAATGGCTGGGATATACATGCTTACAATATAAGCCACAGAGATAACAACCAAACTGGAGAACAGCTTGGTAGATCACAAACGCTTGCTCTTTCGCACAGTTGTTTGTTTTGTTAAGAAGTTTCCGAATTCAATTTAATGTCTCAACGCCCAAGATGTTAAAAGCTCTTCTCAAACGCTGCTTATCATCTCAAGCATTTTATAGTGCTGACGAGTTTATGGCATATGACTGTGAGACTGTACAATCAGAAGACTGACACCGATGAAGAGAGTGGCAAATTTGCACAAACAAAAAGAATGTGTGAAAGAAAGTGCTGTATGTTTGACAGAGGTTTTGATATGGTATGAATGTTTTAAATGTAGATAGTAGAAATGATGTTATAATGTTTTTATAAAGATTTTGATTTGCTCTAAGCAATATCTAAGATATCTGAACATTTGTTATTATTAGACCTATATTCTGAAGCTCACCTTCTAACTGAGCATAATCAGGTTCCTCTTCTATCTACTGAGAAAGCCTCATCTAAACATAGTCCAATATTCCTAATAATTGCCATTGAAACTTGCACTAGGATTGTAATGTGTCACTATTAGCCTAAGTAATTGTAAGTTACAAATAATAATACACTGTGAAGGACTAACTATCCTTGTACTAAAACTAAAACTCCACCACAAAAAATAGCTTATGTACATCATAAGCATAATTGAAATACATAATCTCACCAAAATAATAGCTTATGTACATCACAAGTATAATTTAAATACATAATCTCGTCAAAATAGCTTACGTACATCAAAAGTATAATTTAAATAAATAATCACATTTCATAAGGGTGATCACGGTTGTTAAGAGGCTTCTCGAAAAATTGCCGAAACATGGGTTCTATTTCAATGATTTGGTTCATAATAATGATTATTTCAGTGTCAGTTGATAGGTGAAGACATGTTTTAGCGGGCAATAAGATGATTTTGTAAATAATTTAGTTTTTTTATACTATTTTTAAGTTTATTGTATTAAACGTTGGATATCATTCTTGACAATTTTAAATTTAAAATGTCATAGTAACAACTTTTGGTCCACTAGATTGGACCTTTAACAGGCATGGAGCGTTCATCATAACTCATTATGAAAATAAACACAAACCATAAAGTTGAAATAGAAAGCAGGTTTTAGCCCGCTATGATAAGATTGCATGGCTGAAATAGGGCTTTCTGTGGCTGTCAACTTTCCAGCAGTGGCTTGGCAGTTTGGGAAATGGCCTCCTTAACATATTCAGTTTGTTCCGAGTACATGAACAGTAATAATATTTTTTTGATTCTCAATATTAAATCTCAGATTTGTGCCAAGTACCAACATTTACACCTGTTGTTTGAAAGTTATTTATTAGCATAGGATTGTTCATGATATGTAGACAATATTTGGAGATGTCCAATGCTTTGAGTGTTTAAGAAACAAACACAACGTTTCAACAGGTATTTCAACAGATACTAAAGATTACTGTTGAAAGTCAAAAGTAATCTTTAGTATACAGCTAGTAGTATTAAGTATTTTCTGATTTAGTATGGGTTAAGGAGGAAAAAATTTGTTTTAGATGTAGGCTAAGTTAGTAAGTACACCTGAAGACGGCAAGAATTTGTTATACCTGTTGAAACGTTGTGTTTGTTCCTTAAACACTCAAAGCATTGGAAATCTCCAAATATTATCTACACAACATTTACAGTTTTTTAAATAAATTTTAAAAAGTGAAAAAGTAAAAATTATTTCTGTAACATACTTTATTTTGCTTTTTAAATTCATATTAAATGTTACATGATGTTTTACATCAGGTAACAACACACTATGCCGATACCTGGGCAGTTTGGATGGAGTCTACAACTCCACTTTTGTAACGGAGAGTTGGAAGGAACTTCTGGAGAGAGGAGAAACCAATGAACTAGTCAATAGGATACAACGTTACCTGCTACAATCCAATGCCTCTGTGAACCTACCGATAGCTGAGGCTATGCTGACCTATAAGGAAAAGAGGTGGGAATGTACAAAAAAAACTGATTCCTACATTTCTTAAGCTTGTTGGCAAAACAAATTATATATTATATTCTATTCAGCGTAGTTGAGAGTTAATCTCCACCCACTTCTGATGTGACGTAGGCACTAGGCCGATTCACAGGCATTCACATGTTGCTATAGTGATGATCTACTGTCCTTTTTGCCTGAGAATGACTGACTGCCGACTGGGGATGCCAATGAATCAGTCTTGTTTTAAATCAAGAATCCACGTGGACACCCTCTATTTATTGGCCAGCGTCTAGTTTAGGTAGAGCCTCACTCTGAACTCTCAGTGAACAGCATTTAGTACTTTTTGATAATATAACAAATGTTATTGAATGCTATTTGTTTAATTTATTTCAAATTTATATGCTTTGATTCATTTTGTTGATCTTAATTAGTTTTATAGCCAGATATTTTATGCAGAATATACTGAACTAATAAAATTGATAATTAAGAACAATTTATTCATAAATAGGTTCACAGAACTAGTCCTGCTGCAGTGTTTTAATGTAAGCAGTATCTCTCAATGATGGCAAGGTAAATGCTCAAATTCAAATTTCAGGCTAAATTTGACGCCTAGGATTTCAGTAGTAACAAAAGTAAAGGAAAGCATTATAGGCTACATGGTAGATTTCAAGGTTTAGTGACTGAAGAAGGGGCCAGTGGCCACGAAATATTTCACTAACCGGTTTTTTGTGATGTGATTGGGTTTCTATCTACAGTGTACCAGTTATGCTGCTTTTCTTTCCTTTCATTACTACTCAAATTCAAATTGATTTTTTTCTTAATTTAACTTAATAATTTTCCCATTTAATTAATTTTAATTACATAAGATTGATATATTCAGGTATATACACTATTTTTCATTTCAAAGGGTCATATTGTAACAAATTCATTTGTTTATAGTTGTATATTATGTTAGATAGGACATCAGCAAACTTAAAAGACAAGTCCAATAACACCACTGTAGTAGTAAACAAATACAGTAATAACACATGTTGCACAAATTTTCTATGCCAATTGGACTTTCCTCAGGTGATTAGAGAGAGACTGACGTCTCTAATATAGCATGACTTTAAGGCTGGGTGCACACTACTGACTATTGCAGTCATAGGCGCCTCTAGGCTGAATATTCTGGGGGGGGCTTCCTCACCCCCAGGAAGAGGGGATCCGAGTGCCCCCTTGAAAATTTGAAAAAAATATGACGCAAAACTATGCATTTTAATGCTTTTTAGAACAAAATTTTCCATTTCCATACTGTGAAAAATTATAGCTTGAATATAAATAAGTTTAATTTCAAGCACTAAAATTGTTCATTGTTTTACCTGTCCATAAAACTACAAATGACTTAGCTTTATACCAAGAACAACCAATGCATTTTGTGAAACAACATTAGTTTTATCTACATTTTATTACTGTTTAGTGTCATCTTTACAGACTTGTTGAAAAGTTCAAAATGAATGCTAATATGCATATTGCGTGAACACAGCTAAACTAAATGTCAAACCTAACTACAGTA
>JAQJVL010006393.1:0-29397 GCA_035578905.1 Stictocephala bisonia | reverse complement strand
GCGTGTATGTGTAGGCAGTTGGGTAAATTTTGACACATAATTAAAAGAAAGTCTAATAGTAGTTGCCCTAATATTGTTTTTGAGTTAGTCTAATATTTGATTTATATCTGTGAACAGTAGTTGGAATACTGAATGTGTAGACTGTTAAATGGCTGACATATCTGTGAACAGTAGTTGGAATACTGAATGCGTAGACTGTTAAATGGCTGACATATATCTGTGAACAGTAGTTGGAATACTAAATGCGTAGACTGTAAAATGTTACAGTTAAACACTTTATCTAGACCATTTTTCATATAATTATCAAAAGCAAGACATTGTCAGATTTGTAATAAAACGTTACTCTTACACATATTTTTAAAAACTACCGATTTTAGAGTTATCGTTCAATGAATATTTATAACAGCTGCTATTTTGTAAATTATAATTTAATCTAATTGTAATTTTAGAGTACTAGACTCTTATTAAGAAGAACAATTTTAAAGAAAAATACGAAATTGGGGCTACATAAATAACGAAGGGTTTTTGAATCAATTTATATAAAAACTCCTGAATCCACAAACAAACTCTTGAAGTTTCTAGGTGTATTTCAGAAGCATCCTGTATATAAATAAAACAATCTAATAATGTAACAAATAGAAAGAATGGTATAGAATGATAGAATACTGTATGGTACTGGTCCAATTTTAAAATTAAAATAAGTGTGTGATTTAATTATATTATTTTTAATTATAGTATAGAATTAATTCCTAAGTGTTACATACTGATTGGTCAAACTAATAACTAATTATCAAGAAGCACAATTACTTAAACTTAATAATTTTTTATTTGTATTTATAAAAAATTATTTGCTCAGGCAGGTATTCTTAGTATGTGCAAGGCCTAGAGAAAGAAAAGTTCTCCAACAAATGTTTATCATAAAATTTGCTTTAAAAAGGAGCAAAATGCATGTGAATAATGTCAATCACTTGTAATCAAACATATTTGCAATAAAAAAAGTCCTGGTGCTACCGCACCAATAGCACTAGTGCTCTTAGTCTGAGAAGTTATCAAACAAACTCTTGATTCAAAAACTAGATGTTACCCACTGAAAAACGTTTTGCCTGACTTACTTTTATGTATACCGTACAAGGGCAAAGGGATTTAAAGTAAAACGATCAAATGCACAAAATGTTCAATTACCAAGGTTATTGTATCAGGTAAGAAATCTTACGACTTCTGTTTTGGGCATAAAGAATTTTAGATTCCTGGTTAGCTTGAGGAATGAATGAACCGTAACCTTTTATAAGCGTACATAGAGATAAATCTGTCATTTGTTAAGACATATTGAGAAAAACATATTGATCTAAACTCAAAGATAATTAAGAAACCCAATTTAATTTGGGGAAACCATGCTGACAATGATATGAATTTCGTTAACAATTTAAAAGTCCAAGTCAGAATAGCATCATCAGATATAATAAAACAAAATATCTATAGTTCAAAATTTTACTGCAGAACAAATTAAAAAATAAGAAAGCAATGTGGTCAGCTCCGTAATTTATCAGATTTTGCTATCATAATGACAAGTGTTATTACATTTTGTGTGTATAGTTAAAACATACAGAACTTAGGTTTGTCACATAGGCCTAGAGCATGGGGATAAGAGCAAGCTGTGTTTCTGGGGGAGGATATTGCCTCTACTTGGATGGAAGCCGGACAAAAGCCCAATCCCAACAAATGCTGCCCTCCATTTATAAACCTCCATATTTTTAGCAATGTAAATGATTTTTGTAAACGTGACAGTCCTGTTAACTTCCATCATTAAGAAGAGGTTTTGAAATTGAGAATTTCTTGAAATATGTATTTCTATTTAAAGTTTCACTTTTTTTGTAAAAATGACTTTACGATACTAATGTACTGATTTATATCATGTCTTTTTTTGTTACCTGATTAAAAAATGAATAATGAAATCATCCAACATCTACTATTACCATCCTCCTTTTTTTAATTTTTACCATTCCACTCGACCATGGAAGTGTGATTATTTTGTCTTATTGTTGCATATGTTGTCTCTTTCTTCTCTAGTGTTGAGAATGATTTACAAATCGTCCAAAACACAGTCCAAATTTGTAAGATTGGTTCTTGTTTAGTCAAACAATTGCTAACTTCATCAAGGAATGGTCATCCTTTTAGAGACAATTTCGGTTATGGGCCTACTGTTCAAGTAGGGAGCATGAGTGTAATGAATAAAATGCAAATACAATAAAATACTTGTATTCTGTCTAATTTATAACGAATTTTTAATTGATACTAGTTAGTTTTATAATTAATTTACCTACCAAGTCGCAAAATTAAATAAACTTAATAATTTCTAAGTGGTACACTATCTGCTTAGTGTGTGTGAGGTGTAATCCATATGAAACTGGCTAAGAACTGGGATGTGAAGCAAACACAACTTTCAATCAGTCTGCAAAGTATACGACAGTAAACTACCAGGTTTATCTGACGACGAACTGAGAGCACAGAGTAAATATAATTCGTATAGGAAACAATATACTCTTAGCTGACTTATTTTTATTTTGTCTGTAAAAATTAAGTTTAAAAATATTACCTTTTATTTAAATATCATTATATTAGCTCAGTGTCAAGTCTAAAACCTTACTTACTTAGTAATACTTCTAATTATTGATTTAATAAGTCTAGGTTTATAAATCTACAAATTGTTGGCAAGAGTAAAGCTCCAACGGTAAAGCGCCTGCCTCCTACGTACAGGCAATTCTGATACTGCAATCGGATTGCAGTTCCACTTTGTAGGCGCCACCTCAGTCTTTTGTTTTAGAAACCTTAGCTGTGGGAAATCCAAGATATAAAATAAAGGAAGTAATAAATAATGCTCTTAAGAAAAGTACATTATTTTTTAATCGATTGTTCTTAGCACATAAACAACAATTGGTCGGTAGCGTAGTTGGTTCAATCCCAGCTTCATATGCTAAAGGTTCTCAGTTCGATCCCAATCAGAGTTAATACATTTTGAGAAGGATTAGCTGATAACAAAACCGGCTGTTCATTTGTCATTGGGCTATTAATTAATGACCCTTTCTAAGGAATAGTCGGCCTTAGTTTGTAACAATGACTACATTCGCTCATCTACACTCATTCGAAATCCATATTCGCCCATATCTTGACGATCGGCGTCTTTTAAATAAAATAAATAAATAAATAAACAAAGTCCTGAGTAAATTTTTTAAGCAGGCAAACTAAAGTAAGTACTCAGGAAAACTAAACAAGAATAACATTTGATATGGATTTTCGATTACTCACAAATTCTCAATCCATCATTGTTAATGTTATTTCAACAATTATCTCTCATCTACTCTCCTATAAAACATAGTAATATTCAGTTTTTTAAATCCATGTAAACTCGTTTAATGTCAAATTTTGGATTAATGGTTTTTAGGAGCTTCAGCGGGAATTGATGACAAAATCTTCGTTCATGGAGGCATCTGTTTGATGGTAACACTGGTGACGATAAATGGCAACGGAAGCTTTTTCAATATTTGTCACTTCATTCAGCCTCTTGTAGGAACTCGAAAGAATTAAGAATGCGTAATTACATTAAAAATAGGACACTTTTTAAATTTTACATGCTTGTTATTTAAAGACCTTATATTCATAATAAATTTAATTTACTGCCTCATTCTAACCAGTATCTGATAGAATTTAAAAATTGCAATGAAAGATATTTGGTCGTACCACATGTTTGTTTTTGTAGTACAATGAAATCTATTGACTAGTTTTGCTTGGTCTCCACGCACTTCATGATTTGTGACCCATGTTATAGCTTCTTGCGTATTTCAAGGCAAATATGGACTATATGAAAATGAATGACCTGTGTAGTCTAGTTACTAACTGACATCGACTTATTCTCAGGAACTTATAGTCAGGGAAACTAAGAAATCTACAATTAACGTGTAATCCGAACCATGTAGTATTGGTTTGATTTCAGATTTATTGACAATCCTGATACTAGTAGCAATGAATTATAATATCTGTAAGAATTGTAGACCCCATGTTAACAATTCAGCCTGGCACAGAGCTTTAAAACGCTTGTACGATAGGTGGTCGGTAGATCGTGAGGGGCGTCTTTGCACATCGACTATATCTTTTGTCTCAACCTCTGTCCTTCTCTTTTTTCTTTACTCAAAGCAGAGCAAACTCTTTGTGACTTTAAGAGTCTGCAGAGGCTGTCGGAAATGTTGGTTTTAATCCCATAAGAACTGTATTATTTTCGAACCGGACATACGATCACGCATATCCAAATCAAACAATAATTTTTAATCGGATTTTTCCAAACAAATTATATTTGATCAAGAATGAAATTGCGCGTTGTAATTGCTTTGCGAATTCCTAATTCGTTTTATAGAAACAATATAACAATTATTAGTCTAATTTTTATTTTCACATATTTTTCAAAACTAGCCATTTTATTCAAAATATCAACGTTTAAAATAACTTTTTATATGATAACGTTTAAAATGTCACCTATAGACAACTTTTGTTCACTGTATAACGAAAAGATATGGATTCGCAAATAACATTGTTCCTTTAGGATTAAAACCAACATGGTCGACAGACTCTACATGCTCTTACAGGAAGCAGGCTGAATGTTCGTATTCATTTATTTGAGATTTGTATTTATTGCTAGTAGAGAAAACTTGGTACCCTACATTTCTTTAGTTGTGTCCACGTCGATGACAACCATTGAGGGGGTGCTGTGTTGGTATCAAGAGGACTGGGGTAAAATCTCCTCAACATTCAGTTCTCGTCTGTGCAAACAAGAAATACTTCATACAAAATGTCCAAGGAGAGATTAGGTTGGACGATGGGAGCAATAAGGTTAATATCTTATAAACGTTAAAACTGTGTAGTATTCGTCAACATGTTCATTGCAATATAAATCGTATAAATAACATATCAAATTACCTAAATATGAAACAGAGTTTAATTTTGATTTGAGTGAAGAGAAAGATTATAGGCGGTTATCTTCGCTCGCCCATGCTACTCTTTACCAACAGATTTAAGACATTAAAACTGGTTTTTTTTTCTACAAAATTGCTTATTAACGATGATGTGATTCAGTTTCATAAAATCTTATAAGTCGTAAATATTACGTCATAAACCAAAAATTATTTGTCACAGCCTTATAAATAAGTTGTTTGCCAAACCTAGCTATAATAACTAGCCTTATTTAAAAGACGTATTTAGGCCTAGTTGTGATTTGACGACGCAACGGAATCTTGATAAAATTGATACCTAGTGCCTGTAAACAATCAGCTGCAGTATTAAGTAGCCTATAGATGTCAAGTGATAATTACATGGATGTACTTTAACAAACGACCAGAGCGATTTTAAGAGATCGCCCTGAAACATCTTCTCACTTTTTGTACACAAAACATGACTGGTATCCACATACCATTTAAGACCAATTTAATGTACAACTTAATTACATAATTGACACTATATTTACGAATGTACCTTAAATGTTCTTCATGGACAGAAACCCACGGTCTTCTCTATTACTAACAACATCTTGGTGTTCGGAGTCCGACCGCGTCACTAGGCTATGTACATTATGAATAAACATTTTCAACGTTTCTGCAACGTTATAGTCAGCCATCTTCAGGTCGAAACGAACACTGATATTCACAGAACTCGACGATCGTCTTGCCCTGACTGTAATTAGGTCGAAATATCGGCAATGTTAGCACATAATGTATATAGCCTAGTGACGCGGTCGAACCCTGAAGATCAAGATCTTGTTACCTTATATGTTTTGAGATGATGAGTGACCCCCGTCAACAGTCGTAGTCCTGAGTATCTATGTAGACTCTACTAAATGAGTAACTCTTTTTTTTCACTTACAGCAGGCTCCTAGGAGCCAGGAGACAGACTGATACCACAGCTGAACGTTCCTTAGCTGACCATGGCTCACGAGAAGAAAGATTTGGACGGAGTGAGTATGGGAGAGGTACCTATTGTCTTACACTGTAGAGCCAATAATGACTACCTACCCTTAGATAACAATTGGTCGGACACTTATTGTACAAAACACTAAGCATTCTATTTATTGTAATGTACAAGTAGTTTCATTACTTAATATTATAAAATCACACAAGGCATTGCAAATCATAACTTACGGGGTTCCAGCTAAAAACCCTAACCTCTGTCTGCTATTTGTTTCCCGAGTTAAGTCGATACTGCCAGAAATCCATCAGAACGTGAATGAAATTTGGTGCTCTGTGTTCAATAGACACAGTTTGAAACTCATAATCTAGGTTTTAAATATGAAAATGGCAGTTAAAATCTAAATAAAGTATTTCTAATAAACATATTTATATTTTTCAAAAATAAACGTCAAAAGTAATAAAATACATTTGAATTCTACTATCGTTGCTATAAATCATTGTCAAATTATTTTTAGCATGCTTTGAGTAGTGCAATTTTAATCATGTAAAGTTGCAATTTGTAATCTATAACTTCCAAACTGTTAACTTTTTTTACTTCGTATGTTTTTCTTTTCTTTTTTTACTTTTATACGTCAGTTTGTGAACGTCTACGAGAACTTTATTCAATGAATGAGGTAGACACTTTAGCAGATACAGTTAGTAATAACATCATACTAGTTTTATTACTGTAAGTTTGATTAATATTTTGTAATCCACAAATACTGTCTCGTGAAAGTTCCCTCACAAACATAGCGTAAAGTTTGTAGTTTATATTTCGTAACATAATTTCTCCGAGGTAAAGAGCAAATTTCTCCGACATTTAGATACATGTTGGAGGTGTCAGGAATCACTATGCAGTCTGTTTTATCTGAGTGGCATGTATACATACAGGTTGGACTGCAGATCGAAGGGCCTGGCATATCCAAGCAGCCTATCGAAATGCCCAGCCTGCCCAAAGCTCTATCTCTTGAAGAGAAGAAGTATTTACTGGCCGTGGAGAGGGGTGATGCCGCCAATGTCCGCAGGTAATTCACAATCTTTATTTTAACCATACAACATTCTATTTTTTGAACTTCAAAAAAGTGTTCTAAGTTTATATTCATACCAATTAATTGTTATTACAACTGGGCATTTTGAGCCTAACGATCACACCGATTGTCCGTCAATCCTGGGGTGAAGGAGTGGGATGTACAGCGGCAGTAATTGCCAACTTACGGAAGCACTACACGACCACTCGAGCCTCACACACCCTTTATTGAGGACATTCATCGAGGATTTTCATCGTGGAGGTGAGGAAGTTGGTATTTTCACCTGTTCTGTGAACTGGAAACTCCCTCATCAACAAAATTGCGTATTGCCTTATGTTAGATCAAATTAGACTTTTTTTATTGAGAAACTGGCGTTTCAAACGATAAGGCCTACAATCTCACTCAATATATAATTGACTTAAAACTGAGGTTTAAATTGACAGTCAAAAAGATCAATACTAAATTTAAATTTTAGAACGATCCTTATGTATACATAAATTCGATTAATGTTTTGTTAAACTGCAAGATTTAAAGTTCATAATAAATGCGCCTTGGCATTTCTATCTGTCTGAGACGAGAGACCTCCCATAGCCAAGAGATTCGCTTCTCGAAAAACGACAAAAACTTTGGTTCTTATTTCCATAATTCGGCCAGTAACAAATCGTATCGCAACTCTTAAAATGTCATTTGATAGGCGCTAACCTAGTGGACCATAAGATGATTTCTGTACAAAAATTAGTACTTTTGTAATTTTTTCAGTTAATTATGTTGAACTTTAAATGCCATTTTTGACGATTTTAAATTACAAAACTCCCAATATCATGGTCCACTAGGTTATATTGGGCCTTTAATAATAGTGTACGGTTCACTATGACTAATAATAATAATAATAAATATGAACCGTACACTTGAAACATAAAAGCATGTTTAGTCCGCTGACGGTAATCCTTTATATCTACTATTGGGCTACTGTGTTGCCTTGCCTTGGCCGCCTTAACGAATCTGAATATATTTATTTCCCAATAATGTTAATTTTAGAACAATACAATAAATTATTTAAAATTAATAATACAAGAAATTACAAAATATCTATTTAGTACAAACTATCCCAATACAGTTAAAAAATAACTGCAGGAAAATAAACCCTCATAGGCTGCCTGTGCAGGGTCCGAATTGCTACCGGATCTTTAATGAGTGTTAAAAAATTGTTTAATATAATTGCTTTCATAATTGTTTTCATGGGAATATATTTACAATTATAATTTTGTTTATCTAGGTCAACCATAATCTTGTATATGGTATATTTTAATACAGTATATTATTGTGTAGGCTATTATTTTATGGGTGTGATGGAATAATAGTAAATTACACAGCGGTCCCTATCTAAATTAGTCTTACAGGACTATGTAGTACAAAGAACACTCACGGACACAAAATCATTAGGATAATGACTTGCCTCTCTTCAAATGACAGTTTATTTGTTCATATACCCAAGGTTGAAGGCAGAGAGTGACGCGACCGTGTCGGCTTGCCATGCCTCCTGCCTACCTAATCAGACAAAAACAACAGCGTTGAATCATTCTTTGTCAACAAGTGTATCAACGAGGAGATATTTGCTTTTATTCTTATATAACCACAGTTTCAATTAAAATCGGACTTCTTTTTATAACGACATTGTTATAATAATAATAATGAAAAATAATTTAACAAAGACTTCAGGACTTTTCAGCTGTCTGTATGTAAATGTATGAGTGACTTACGTGACTTATTTATAAAAATGTAGTTCAAGCGCCGGAACCATTTGTACTTTTAAACTTGATTTTAATGCATCTCTAGGCCTATAATAAATTCAAGTTCGAAATGTGAACTGAAGATTTATGGTTCAACAACAAACGTTAACAAGCCGCATTTCTATGAGATAACGCAATTAGAAATTAGTCTTAACTTCGATTTTGGTTCTTTTAATAGTTTTTTTTCTCTTTCCGCGACCTATGTTTAGGATGTTGCAGCGTGCTCACCGGCGACACAACATCAACGTAAATTGCGTGGACTCTCTGGGGCGAGGCGCTCTGACCTTGGCCATCGAGGGCGAGAACCTAGAGATGGTAGAGTTGCTGGTAGTGATGGGTGTGGAGACGAGGGATGCACTGCTGCACGCCATCAACTCCGAGTTTGTGGAGGCCGTCGAACTGCTCCTTGAACACGAAGAGATTATCCACAAGGATGGCGAGCCTTACGTAAGTAATGATGTGGCCCTGAGAAAGCTTACTTCCAAGACACTGCTTGGGCTGACCTTGAATATGCTATTCTTTTAATTAAGCTTTTTAATTTAAATAAGATACGTAAACGTGATGGAACCGGCGAAAATGATTTTTGTTTATTGCAATAACTATTTATAAAAGTTAAAGTGTCAAGTATCATTACGGAACTACGGCTCTCATTATTCAATTACTGATCATATAAATTCATCCAAGTATTCGATATTTAAGATGCTGTCGAATATTTAAAAGCATTCATATTCCATTTTGTGCCACTTTCATATAATTCCAATTCAATAAGAATTGGACTTCAAGAGAATAAAATGTTTTATGGCTGGAAGTTTATGCTGCTTTTTAGGCAGCTGGTTTTTGAGGCAATTCAAATTCTACTCATTTACGTAATTTAGAAGATTTCCTGTACTTTTTCAAAGCAATTTAAAAAGTAATAGTTGTAAGTTGTTAAACGTGCCAAGTATAATCTAACTGTCGTGTTGGTGTTTTGAAGAGTTGGGAGAAAGTTGACTGGAACATCGCTTCATTCACCCCTGACATTACACCCCTCATCCTCGCAGCTCACAAGAACAACTACGAGATACTAAAGATCCTGCTGGACCGAGGAGCCACGCTGCCGATGCCACACGACATCAGGCAAGTGTCAAAAGTACTTGCCTAAGCGCTAAACTGGTTTGTTTACTTAATTGTGCTTGCCACGCCAGACATTATCCAGAGGAAAATACAAAAAGGGGGTTACATTGTTACAACTTACCATATTTTTCAAGATATTAAGATAATGTTTCCATTATTTCACTTAAAACTACAGTTTGTTTCAGAAAATAAACATTTAAAAATACCATGTCTTGAACAAGGAAATTGTCAGTAAGCCTACGGCCACACTTGACGACCTGGTCGTGGGAGGTGCCACAATAGAGCAAGAGCGCCGTCAAAAACTGTGTAAAACTGTGTTTCACTTACAGGAGAATAGACTTTATGAAACCTATTACAAAATATCCTGCTCATTTTGAATATATAGTATTATACTAAATAATAATAAAACCACTTGCATCACTTAACATCACGGTGTAGGGCCTAAAGAATAATTACAGACATTCAACTAGGCCTATTGAATGGCGTGTTCACACTTTCTAATGTCAACGACTGCTAAAATATGAAGGCGACAAACGATCAACGACACATTATTAAATAAAGATGCAAGCGAACTTCCTAACCTCTAAATTTGGCACATTTAGGGTAGTCGTGATGCCAAAAAAAGCCATGATGCCGAAGTCCTTTAGCGTCCGCACTAAACAAACGTTGGTGAATCAGGCAAAAACTCCCATACCCTTACTGTCAGATGATCGTGACTTGATCTGTAGGGATGCTGTAACAAATGTATAGTTGTGTGATTAAGACTGTCCCTAGGTTTATGTCAGATGACCGTGACTTGATCTGTAGGTATGGGTATGATAAGTGTATAGTTGTGTGATTAAGACTGTCCCTAGGTTTATGTCAGATGACCGTGACTTGATCTGTAGGTATGGGTATGATAAGTGTATCGTTGTGTGATTAAGACTGTCCCTAGGTTTATGTCAGATGACCGTGACTTGATCTGTAAGGATGGGTATGAGAAATGTATAGTTGTGTGATTAAGACTGTCCCTAGGTTTATGTCAGATGACCATGACTTGATCTGTAGGTATGGGTATGACAAGTGTATAGTTGTGTGATTAAGACTGTCCTTAGGTTTATGTCAGATGACCGTGACTTGATCTGTAGGGATGCTGTGACAAATGTATAGTTGTGTGATTAAGACTGTCCCTAGGTTTATGTCAGATGACCGTGACTTGATCTGTAGGGATGCTGTGACAAATGTATAGTTGTGAGATTAAGACTGTCCCTAGGTTTATGTCAGATGCCCGTGACTTGATCTGTAGGGATGCTGTGACAAATGTATAGTTGTGTGATTAAGACTGTCCCTAGGTTTATGTCAGATGACCGTGACTTGATCTGTAGGTATGGGTATAATAAGTGTATAGTTGTGTGATTAAGACTGTCCCTAGGTTTATGTCAGATGACCGTGACTTGATCTGTAGGTATGGGTATGATAAGTGTATAGTTGTGTGATTAAGACTGTCCCTAGGTTTATGTCAGATGACCGTGACTTGATCTGTAAGGATGGGTATGAGAAATGTATAGTTGTGTGATTAAGACTGTCCCTAGGTTTATGTCAGATGACCGTGACTTGATCTGTAGGTATGGGTATGATAAGTGTATAGTTGTGTGATTAAGACTGTCCCTAGGTTTATGTCAGATGACCGTGACTTGATCTGTAGGTATGGGTATGATAATTGTGTAGTTGTGTGATTAAGACTGTCCCTGGGTTTATGTCAGTTGACCGTGACTTGATCTGTAGGGATGCTGTGACAAATGTATAGTTGTGTGATTAAGACTGTCCCTAGGTTTATGTCAGATGACCGTGACTTGATCTGTAGGGATGCTGTGACAAATGTATAGTTGTGTGATTACTGTAAGACTGTCCCTAGGTTTATGTCAGATGACCGTGACTTGATCTGTAGGGATGCTGTGACAAATGTATAGTTGTGTGATTAAGACTGTCCCTAGGTTTATGTCAGATGACCGTGACTTGATCTGTAGGGATGCTGGGACAAATGTATATTTGTGTGATTAAGACTGTCCCTAGGTTTATGTCAGATGACCGTGACTTGATCTATAGGGATGCTGGGACAAATGTATAGTTGTGTGATTAAGACTGTCCCTAGGTTTATGTCAGATGACCGTGACTTGATCTGTAGGGATGCTGGGACAAATGTATAGTTGTGTGATTAAGACTGTCCCTAGGTTTATGTCAGATGACCGTGACTTGATCTGTAGGGATGCTGGGACAAATGTATATTTGTGTGATTAAGACTGTCCCTAGGTTTATGTCAGATGACCGTGACTTGATCTGTAGGGATACTGGGACAAATGTATATTTGTGTGATTAAGACTGTCCCTAGGTTTATGTCAGATGACCGTGACTTGATCTGTAGGGATGCTGGGACAAATGTATATTTGTGTGATTAAGACTGTCCCTAGGTTTATGTCAGTTGACCGTGACTCGATCTGTAGGGATGCTATGACAAATGTATAGTTGTGTGATTAAGACTGTCCCTAGGTTTATGTCAGATGACCGTGACTTGATCTGTAGGGATGCTGTGACAAATGTATAGTTGTGTGATTAAGACTGTCCCTAGGTTTATGTCAGATGACCGTGACTTGATCTGTAGGGATGCTGTGACAAATGTATAGTTGTGTGATTAGGACTGTCCCTAGGTTTATGTCAGATGACCGTGACTTGATCTGTAGGGATGCTGTGACAAATGTATAGTTGTGTGATTAAGACTGTCCCTAGGTTTATGTCAGATGACCGTGACTTGATCTGTAGGGATGCTGTGACAAATGTATATTTGTGTGATTAAGACTGTCTCTAGGTTTATGTCAGATGACCGCGACTTGATCTGTAGGGATGCTGTGACAAATGTATAGTTGTGTGATTAAGACTGTCCCTAGGTTTATGTCAGATGACCGTGACTCGATCTGTAGGGATGCTGTGACAAATGTATAGTTGTGTGATTAAGACTGTCCCTAGGTTTATGTCAGATGACCGTGACTCGATCTGTAGGGATGCTGTGACAAATGTATAGTTGTGTGATTAAGACTGTCCCTAGGTTTATATCAGTTGACCGTGACTCGATCTGTAGGGATGCTGTGACAAATGTATATTTGTGTGATTAAGACTGTCCCTAGGTTTATGTCAGATGACCGTGACTTGATCTGTAGGGATGCTGTGACAAATGTATAGTTGTGTGATTAAGACTGTCCCTAGGTTTATGTCAGATGACCGTGACTTGATCTGTAGGGATGCTGTGACAAATGTATAGTTGTGTGATTAAGACTGTCCCTAGGTTTATGTCAGATGACCGTGACTTGATCTGTAGGGATGCTGTGACAAATGTATAGTTGTGTGATTAAGACTGTCCCTAGGTTTATGTCAGATGACCGTGACTTGATCTGTAGAGATGCTGTGACAAATGTATAGTTGTGTGATTAAGACTGTCCCTAGGTTTATGTCAGATGACCGTGACTTGATCTGTAGGGATGCTGTGACAAATGTATAGTTGTGTGATTAAGACTGTCCCTAGGTTTATGTCAGATGACCGTGACTTGATCTGTAGGGATGCTGTGACAAATGTATAGTTGTGTGATTAAGACTGTCCCTAGGTTTATGTCAGATGACCGTGACTTGATCTGTAGGGATGCTGTGACAAATGTATAGTTGTGTGATTAAGACTGTCCCTAGGTTTATGTCAGATGACCGTGACTTGATCTGTAGGGATGCTGTGACAAATGTATAGTTGTGTGATTAAGACTGTCCCTAGGTTTATGTCAGATGACCGTGACTTGATCTGTAGAGATGCTGTGACAAATGTATAGTTGTGTGATTAAGACTGTCCCTAGGTTTATGTCAGATGACCGTGACTTGATCTGTAGGGATGCTGTGACAAATGTATAGTTGTGTGATTAAGACTGTCCCTAGGTTTATGTCAGATGACCGTGACTTGATCTGTAGGGATGCTGTGACAAATGTATAGTTGTGTGATTAAGACTGTCCCTAGGTTTATGTCAGATGACCGTGACTTGATCTGTAGGGATGCTGTGACAAATGTATAGTTGTGTGATTAAGACTGTCCCTAGGTTTATGTCAGATGACCGTGACTTGATCTGTAGGTATGGGTATGATAATTGTGTAGTTGAGTGATTGAGACTGTCGTTGGGTTTATGTCAGTTGGGACTATGACTTGCCCTGTAGGTGTGGGTGTGACAAGTGTATCCGGGACTCTGAGGAGGACTCTCTGCGCCACTCCATGTCTAGAGTCAATGAGTACCGAGCCCTGGCCAGCCCCTCGCTCATCGCTCTCTCAAGTAACGATCCCATCCTCACCGCCTTCCAGCTCTCCTGGGAACTAAGGAATCTTGCTTTTGCCGAACAGGAATGCAAGCTCCAATACATGGTTAGTATATATTGGAATTAACTATTCTGTCGGTATTGTAGGAGACAAACCTTATGGGTTCTACTAACTTCCGTCCATGGATCATTAATTGTGACACTGCATTATAACCGATCGAGCAATGAGTACTTCACATATCATGCTAAGTATAGTTTAGTTCAAATTAACAATTGCACCTAGTGTTACACTAAAATGTTTCGTGTCACTTGAACCCTCTGTAATTTTTATTTCATAATTTGTAATCGTTTCAAGAATTACGTCCGGTGACAGTGAATGTCAAAAGTTATTATTGTGAAAATGATCACTAGGATCAATAATAAAAAGCATAACTGCTTTTCTTTTTTAAACGTTTTTTCTATCGTATTACCTGGAAGAATGTATGCCCACTGACAAAATTCCGTGAACAGTTGAGAAGACATTGTTGTTTTTCCTGGAAGGACACACAACAGAGCCTTTCCGCCAGACAGAGCATTTCATTACTTCATTTTGGTAATTCTTGTTAAATCATTCTTGGTATTTCCTTAATCGACTGCCCCTTCCGCGAGAACCGCCCGAGGATCGTGCTAACCTTGACTACTGCCCACTTAGTGCAGTTACTTTCATTACTCAGAGACCTTGATCTTGACTATACAGTAATACCACTGTGGCAACCAGCATTGTATTTATCCTCAATTATTATAGAGATACTGTTGTTGAGCCCACTAGCCTTGCGAATGTTGGGCAACCATTGGAAAGCACTTTTAAATTGTTTTGTTTATACATTTACATTAGACCAATTACAGTATTGCTCATCCTCATATAAAGGTTTGTGAGGTGACTTTAAATATCGTAGTCAGAATGAACATAACTTCGACCACGAGCGCTCCCGTCTGTAACGGAGTTTCTCCTGGAATAATCATCTCGCTGTTTTAATGTAAATATTTATGTATAGCTCAGGGATCCTTGTATAGTAAGTGAAGCGGGGTTTGTTTGTTTTTTTAATACAACTCCCCTTATTTCTTGATCAATTTTAACTATTTTTGTTGAGGTGTCAACAAAAATGCCCCTATTCGTTGTTGTGAAATAAGTTAATTTGCCTTGGTATGTTTTGGCCAGAATAACAAGGGGAGATATTTAAATTGGAATCGAAAGTATCAGCTGTTTAAATGTACATAATGATATTTATAATATTGGGAAGGTTATGTCATTGATTCTATAAGCTCACAAATAGACTTATCGTTCAATCTTAAATTTGGCGACTTAAATAATCAGCTGTTTTGTGGTTCATTTTGGAGTGCTGGTAAGTGTAGTCCCATGTAATTGTAATGCAGGTTAAACATTAAATATAAATATATTTTGTAGAAAAGAACGTAAATATTCCAATAAATTAAATTTTTTTGAATGAGGCCTTTCCTTGTCCAATACAACATCATCAGACTAACCACAACTGATACAAAAGTTTAATATTTACATAAAAAAAATATGTTTTAAATAATAGAGTTTAAATTAAATTTAAGAATAAATACATAAAAGTTGTGTAAAGAGAAATAACATGTATGAAAATAAATATAAAATAATATATATATAATAAAAGTTTAAAGATTGAAACAAGTTAATAACGGAGAATTTTGAAACAGGTTCATTGTTTACAAGGTTTTTTTCATTTTTCTTCTGCCATATTTTCCTTCTTCTTAAATTTTGGATTTTGAAGAATATATTTTAATTTGGTTTTTGAAGAAAAAGTTATATTAATCTGTGCATGTTTTTTTAAAAATATTTTTGTATAATTTTACTGTGAGAGTTGAATGTTATGGATTGCCATAATTTCATCATTTTTGTTATTTTGGACAAATGTTATTGACATCTTCTGAATACGTTTTTTCTACTTGTTGATCATCTGGTCAATTAAAATTTGATTGAATCCATTAAATTTAGCTATTTGCTTAATTTTTTAACTTCTTTTAAATATTTTCTTTTATTAAATGAAGTGTTTAATAATCTGTGAATTAGGCTGTTGTAAACTGATATTTTTGGGAATGAGGAATGAAAGAATCTTTTGGAATAAACCTGTTGGTTTTCTGTATATGTCGAACTCTAAGTTTCCAGATGATTGTTTTATAAAAAGTAGAGAACTATAATTCATTTTCATTTTTAATTTCATGAGTAAATTTAGTCGGTGTGTAAAATGAGTTGAGTTCAGTAACAAATTTTTTGAGGTCTTGAGTTTTGTTGAAAATGGCAAAAAACATCATCAACATATCAAAACCAAACTCTTGGAAAATAATTTAAGGTTTTTTTGGCATTTGTTTCACGTGGGACGGGGTTGGCACGTGAAGTGTGCAGTGTTACTAGAAATTTAATAAACGATGTAAATAAAATTCATTTGTTTAATACAACTGAAACTGGTGTGGGGTACAGGAACTAAGACGGCAGTGCCAGCAGTTGGCCGTGGACTTGCTCCATCAGTCCCGCAGCTCCCAGGAGTTGGCCATCATCCTGAACCACGACCCCGAGAGTCCACCCTACGAGGATGGCGAACGTATGAAGCTGGCCCGACTGGAGCTCGCCATCAACTACAAACAGAAAAAGGTAATGGACAACTAAATCAAAGCGAAACAATTTTATATGTCTGAATATGGATATCAATTATAAAATCAAAAGGTCCTAAAATATAATAATTTCTTAACAATATGAACCAAGAAGAAGTTGTTTCAATCTTGCCTAAAATTATACACAAATTCATACTTAAAACTGCATAAATATTAATTTCTGCCGTGACTTTATTTTTAAAAGTTTGAGAATAAAATTGGATTTTTGGACTAATTTATTTTGAAATTACTTTTGAATAACTAACTTTGTATATTTAAAGTTGACCGTAACCGCCTGTTTATTTTAACACCTTATAGCAACGTAACAGTTAAAAACTTGAAATTCATTATTCTTACCAATTAATATTTTATCGTCTTATTTATAAAAGGGGTTTTGAATTTTTCGTATCGCTGAAAATATAAGCGTTTAAAAAAATTGGTATGTTGCACTAAAAACCAGATACATTCATTAAAGAATTCAGAACAGAAAAGTAAATACAACTCTTTTACTGATTGAATAGTTAGCAATAGATGAGTACAATATTTGTTGTATAACTTTTACGGTCACCATTCGTTTACTTTAGTCATTTACGGTCTCTCAATTATTGTATTGTATAACCTCTCAATTAATATATTGTATCACAATTATATTTTAGGCCTAGCAGAGTACCTGTCCTTCGTACGGGGTTAACGTTGTTATATTGTGCTTATTGCATTCAGTGATACAAAACATGGATGAAACAAGTTAACTGTAGGTTGTTTAAACGATTTTTAATATATTAATGCTTATGAAAAGGAAGTTATATAAAACAGACTTAGAAACAATATTTACAGCTTTATTTTCCTTTGTGAAAATGTGCAGGTTCCTTCCGCTCGAAACACTTGAGCGCAAACGTGCGTTGTGATTAGGGGGTTTTTTTTTTTAAGGAGAGGCCAACCTCC
Source organism: Stictocephala bisonia (assembly GCA_035578905.1). Taxonomy (NCBI): domain Eukaryota; kingdom Metazoa; phylum Arthropoda; class Insecta; order Hemiptera; family Membracidae; genus Stictocephala; species Stictocephala bisonia. The sequence goes on along the minus strand of JAQJVL010006393.1, from coordinate 11,550 downwards.
TTCTTTACCTTACTCTGCCCATTCCTCATAGACTATTGATCTGTGCGAGGAACTTAATCAGACAGAGTAAGGGGGCGATCCAGTACAGTAAACAGTAAATGGTGAATATTACTGATAAATCTTCCAGTTCAGGTCGGATTCGAACTAGCGCTCTCTAACCCAAGCTCAAAGTCCTCACGCCTTAGACCACTCGGCCACCGGCTCGCCCAAACTAGCGCTCTCTAACCCAAGCTCAAAGTCCTCACGCCTTAGACCACTCGGCCACCGGCTCGCCCAAACTAGCGCTCTCTAACCCAAGCTCAAAGTCCTCACGCCTTAGACCACTCGGCCACCGGCTCGCCCAAACTAGCGCTCTCTAACCCAAGCTCAAAGTCCTCACGCCTTAGACCACTCGGCCACCGGCTCACCCAAACTAGCGCTCTCTAACCCAAGCTCAAAGTCCTCACGCCTTAGACCACTCGGCCACCGGCTCGCCCAAACTACCGCTCTCCAACCCAAGCTCAAAGTCCTCACGCCTTAGACCACTCGGCCACCGGCTCGCCCAAACTAGCGCTCTCTAACCCAAGCTCAAAGTCCTCACGCCTTAGACCACTCGGCCACCGGCTCGCCCAAACTAGCGCTCTCTAACCCAAGCTCAAAGTCCTCACGCCTTAGACCACTCGGCCACCGGCTCGCCCAAACTAGCGCTCTCTAACCCAAGCTCAAAGTCCTCACGCCTTAGACCACTCGGCCACCGGCTCGCCCAAACTAGCGCTCTCTAACCCAAGCTCAAAGTCCTCACGCCTTAGACCACTCGGCCACCGGCTCGCCCAAACTAGCGCTCTCTAACCCAAGCTCAAAGTCCTCACGCCTTAGACCACTCGGCCACCGGCTCGCCCAAACTCGTTATGAAGTTTGGTACGGTATTTACTTCAGAACTATGTAGGCCTAAGTTGTTTGATTCCAGCAGCTGATTAAAGAAATTATTATAAAAATTAATTGCCAAATTTGCATTGCCATAGGCTTGCATAGAGCTCCTGGAGCGGTGCCCTGGTGGAATTTCGAAATAAAGACAGGTCTAAGTGTTAACCAGAGACCATAAGAATGTCCATGCAAAATGTCAGTCCATGATTGTTTAAAACACACGCACACACACAAGTTTCCAAAGACAGTGTACCTAATGAATAATGATAATTACATGATTCCTTTTTTTAGGGAATTTAAATGTGCGTTGAACCATGTCTGTTAAATAATTTCCACAGCTCGTTAAACAATTTTTATTAGCGATTGTTTAACGATATATAAAAACCCGCAATTGCTAACGAACCATCAATTTTAAAAAATCATAAAAAATTTAATTGATGTAAATAAAACTTTTACCAAATCTTTGTCAATAGTTTTTAAACCTTACCTTCAAGTTACAACATTTTAATTTAATTTATTTTTTAAGTTTTTGTAATTTTTGTGGATTAACTTTTATTCGGCTGTGATAATGGATCTCAGCATAATTTGGTACTGTTGGTATCGTCTTGATTCATGCAAACCAAATAAAATAGGTTATCGATCACCGATTTTTAATTGACGTTTATTTGATAGTGTCGGGATGTACAGTCAGCCGTTAACGACGCCTTCAAACGCCTCGCTCACACGACATCACTGCCCCGTGTCAATGCCACATCTCCGCTCCAACGGAACGGCACATCTGACTGCCGTTGTTAAAATTCCCATTTGTTGTATTCTTTTAAGTTTCTTTAACCATTTTCCATCACCATTTACTCATGAGAACTTAGGATCGTCAACGACAGGTTTTAAAATGGTAGCTCCCGTTTTATAGGGATTGTCGATTATTTAGATTTCAATATTTGGAATAGGGAGAAAGGCCATTTAAATGAAGAAGTACATGTTGAGCCTGTAATAGTAACCCTTAAAAGCTCCAATTCATCTGATTTTAGACATTTTTCAAATAATGATAAATAGACTGAATGTAAATTGTTTTGTATATATTGAACATACTTATAAATATTTAAAAACCCGTTAAGATACTGTAAATAATCGACAATCCTATGAAATGGAAGCTACCATTTTAAAACCTGCCGTTGACGATCCTAAGCTCTCATGAGTAAATGGTGATGGAAAATGGTTGATGAAACTTAAAAGAATATAACAAATGGGAGTTTTAACAACGGCAGTCAGACGTGCCGTGCCGTTGGAGCGGAGATTCGGCAACGTCGCGGGGCTTTGATGTCGTGCGGGCGAGGCATTTGAAGGCGTCATTAACCCTTAGTTGGTAACGTGGACTTTTATTACATACTTGGTAACGTGGGGTGTAAATATACCCCCATTTTTTTATTATAATTATTTCCATCTGGATAAATTTTTGTAACATTTTATGGGATTTGTTATAGGTTTAACAATAAACAAACGTGTTAACACTGTTTATACCATTATATTTAGAGAAAAAAACATATTTATACAAATTTTCCTAAAAATAGATTTTTTCAAAATCTTGAAAATAAGAAATGTAAGATTTTAAACTATTTACTATTAATGACAGCACAACTAATTACTACTATTACAATAAAGGAAACTTAAAACATTTTGACTTCTCTTCATTAGTTTTAAGGGCCACAAACTCTGTTTTTTGTAATAAAACTATGTCACTAGTCCGAATCCTCTGGTGAGCTCTGCGTACCTTCCAGGCAAAGTTCGCACACAGTATTCATATGTTTGCTACACATATGTTTGTTGCACTTGAAGCATGTTGACTTCACCTTCATATCTTTATTTCTAGGGCATACAGTGCACCTAGATCTTTGAGCAGGAATGGGAGAGAGAGGAAGTTCAGCTTCATCATGTACTTTTGCTCGTTTGGCAGCTCTTGTCGAATAGATTTAGGTAGGCTCTTCATTCTTGCCCTTGTTTGCACTTGTTCAGCCACTAAAGTCAGTCCCAATTCCTGTAGGAAGCTTCTGCGGTCCATGTTGCTGTGAGGATTGTTGCCATTGAATATTACAAAACTATTTATACCTGCTATGTCTAGGGCCCTAAAAAAGAGCACTAAGGGCCAGCGGTTGGTTCTTCTTGCTGTGGAGTATATTGCACATAACTTATCTAATCACTAATTCACTAATCAACTCAAACTAACCATTATAAGTTTTAGTACACTTAGCTTAGGTTATTTTGTACTTTTACACATAAATAAAACAATCTATACTTACTTTGAAGAGAAATAAAGAAGACTTTAGTTGGTGAAAAAAAGAACGTATTTAGTAACGTGGGGGTAAAATGACACCCCAAACACTTTGAGAGGTTATGACAGACAAACAAACACGTTGAGGTTTCTGACTCCAATGAACTCTAGACTGCTTGAAGGTCAAATGAAGGTACCTGGAACTTCAGCATTGCTGCCAACACCGGAACATAAATATTCCCATTATAATAACAGTGGGGGTATTCCTAACCCCCACGTTACCAATTAAGGGTTAAAGTTGATGGTTCGTTAGAAATTGCGTTAGAAAACCCCGGTACTTATAAACAATTGCTATAAAAAATTGTTAACAAGTTATGAAAATTATTTGACTGGCATGGTTCAACGCACAATTAAATCTTCTATAATACAAAAAAGAATCATGTAATTATCATTAATCGTCTAAGAACGGTGTCTTTGTAAACTCGGGTCTACACACTTTTGAAATACAGATACTGTACTCTCAACTCTCACTGAACATTATTGTTATCAAAAAGACTAGAAAATGTTAATATTAATACATTTTAAACAGTCACTATCATGGAAGACAAAGGTTGTTGGACATTTGCCATCATTACGTGAAAATTACCAATCACGACGTTTCGATTTAGTAGAACCCAAACCTTTTTCAAGTGATAAAAATTAAATTACATCTACACAAACAAGCTATAAAACTACGTTCTTAAACAAATAAACTCATCTATATTAATAATTATCTACATTTTAACCTAGATCATAGAATGGGGTACAATAAAATGAACTTCTGCTAAATATAAAAATGTTAACAGGGTTAAATCATTGATTTTACTATACATAGAAGATAGTTCCATCCAATGTTAAATTTTGAGGCACGGAATATGAGAGCGACCGTGCTGCAACCTGTCGTCAATCAAGTTAAAGAGGTCGAAATTGCCTCCAGTTTCGACTGTTCGGTTACACAACCTGGGAGCAATAAAGGAAACTAATCACTCCCTCTCATTCCCCCATTCTCTCTCTCTCTCTCCTTTCTCATGAGACGAGCGTCCGGAAGTACTTGTCAGTGTCGCCCCTCCACCTGTCGACCTGTCTACTGTCGCCGATTGGCCTTGATAGAGAGTCAAAGTGGGATATTATTCCGTTCTGTGGTTTGTCTTGCACGGAAAGGAATCGCGTTCTTTTATTTAGGCCTTAGGGGTTTGTGAATATGAAAAATGTCAGAGAACATATTTTTGTTATTTTGTCAATGTAAATAACAGTATGTTACAGATGTTTAGTTAAAATATTATGCATTATCTAAACTGATGTAAATACTGCGTATTGTAAGTTTATTGATATTTTAAGTAATTGTATATTTAGAAGTAGCAAGAAAATTGGTGGTAGTTCTAAATTGTTAAGGCTAATTTTTTTTTTTAAGTCCCTGGATAACACCAAACATTTTACATAAATTTGAGAGACGTAAAAAATTATATAAAATTTCTACGAGAAGACCATATGAAAGAGTTTTTCAAAATTATTTTGCAAAATATACTGTACTAATCAATTAAATAATGTGATCAATTTTACAAAAAAACAATTATTATTCAACATCATTGGAAAACTGTAAAGGTGATGTATCTGAGCAGTGGAAGGTAATAAATAACTTAACAAGTGGTTTTTCAAAGAAATAGTTGAGCTAATTGAATTGACAGATGGCGAAGTTATGCGTGAGCCTTCCGTCATTGATAAGATAAACAATCACCTTATCGCAATCCAGTCTAGCCATCCAGATGTTGTACATACTCTTCTGTACTGTAAATACTGTAAATACTCTTCCACCTTTACGTACTTACTATCAATATTCTTTCTTTATAATTCCAACAGATTTAGATGAAATTAAGAGTATTGTTAAGCTTTTAAAAATTAAAAATTAACTGGCTCTGACCAAATTAATGTACATTTACTGAAAAATATAATTGATGAGATTGCACCAGTTTTAGTTCACAAACAGTAGTTTTATCAAAGGCATTTTTTCTGAGAGCCTGAAGATAAGTTCAGTGGTACCTATTTTGAAGGACAATAACTCTTTAAAACTAGATAACATAAAACCAATCAGCTTGTTATATGTATTCTCTAAGGCTTTTGAGAAAAAAAAAAAAAAAAGCAATGATTTAAAGACTCCATTAATTTATCTAAGTTAAATTTTCTTAATCTACGTCAATTCGGTTTTATCAAAGGAATGTCAACTGAGGATGCGTTATTAGTAGTATCAGAAATAATTTAAAACAGTTTAATTATTCATTAACTTATCATCTGTCATATAGTTCACATTTAATACTAGAATTAACCTTTATATTATTGGAATCATTATTCATTTTACATCAAGTAATTAAAGCTTCTTGTCAATATTACATTGTATAATATTACTGTTGTATTTTTAATAAATTGTTCTGTTATAATTAAAAACGCCACAGAGTGCGGCTTTAGTTTATTTTGTTATTATTTAGACTCTGTAGTTACTTAAAATTAGTTATTTCTTATGTTATTGCTGGTCACGCTACTTGTGAAATTTTACCAGTGTAATTCCAGAGTGTCTTTACCAGAGAAATTTAAAATATAAATAAATTGCAGTTTATCCATACTTTCACATCTAGTTAAATAATAGAAACGTGTATGAAAAACAGATATGATAACTTTAATTATATTCGCCTTAGACATACTTTTTACAATGGTCTGATTCAATCAATGTTATAGAACGGAATTTTTGAAAGGGGGACATAAACAAAATTTACAATAATTTCAACCTGATTAAAATAATGAAAATTGAATCTAAATAATCAGTAGTCTAGTTATATTCTATCACGATAATATTTCCTAACCAATTTTAATTGACATTGAGATTGTTTTTCTCAAGAAGTAATAAGAGTCACAACTCTTCATGATTCCGAAAAAAATTAAAACTGACCATTCACCAAACAATGAAATATTTTACAAACAATCATGCAATTACTTGGAACCAAATAATATGTTAATGTTACAGACAGTAATAGTAAAACAGACGTTTATAATAAAATGAAAAATAATGCTATTTTAAATTAAATGCCTATACATAGATTGTCTGAATCAGGCCATAAGATGAAAGCTATTTTTATCTTGTATAGAAGTAAATTAGTGGTTTGTTATGATTTTTTCTAACGTTATCATGAAATTTGAATCTCACCTGGGTTTTATATTTTGCGCAGTATTATTCTATATAAATATCATAGGTCTATTTCAATATCTATTTTGTCAAAGAAATAAATAATGTCACATATTTTTATATTTCACTATAATATATATTCCTGGAATATTTGCAGATTAATTTAATAAATGAAATGCGAGTCATTGATTGGATTTGAAAACAATTTATTTTTTAATCAATTATCGAATATGAAAACATTAATGATTGTTTACAACAGTCGATTTAATCACCTAATCGATGGTTAAAATGCAATAAATAAAGATTTTTCAGATGGGCTAAATAATATGAAAATGTTTACTTAAATCAGCAGTAATTATCGCCAGCATTGCCGATAAGTTAGCGGTCTATTCAAGTGTGTCTATTTACAAATACACGGTGTGTTAATCATATAAATCAATATGGTGTTTTAATTTATACAGTTATAAATATTTCTTTATTCAATATGAATGTCACACTGAGTTTTACTGTAATAGTATCAACACAGTATTCTTTATTATTCGAAAGAGATGCAAGCAAATATAAAAACAGAGAACCCGGATAAACGTTGGCAATATGGAATAACGTAAACAATATCTAAGCAGGACGTTGTTTGTGTGTGGGACCTGAGGAAGGAGAGGGCGGGGCGGCTGTCTGGAGAATGGGAGAGTGGGTTAAGAGGAGGAAGTAAGACAGAGACGGAAGAGCGTGCGAGAGAGAGAGAGAGGAAATAGGGCTATGCGCAGCGCAGCGTGGGGCCTCAAAACAGTTTTGGGACCTCGCCACAACTCTCCCATATGGATGGAGTATCTCTTTATATAGTAAAATCAATGGTTAAATTAATATAACCAATTAGGCGCTGCCAAGGTCACGAAATCAACGAAAAAATGTTAAAACAGAATTAAATTAATATTCAAATCAGACTGAAATGAGATTAAATTAACTTATCATAAATAAAATAAATATAAGGTACCTGAAAAAAACTATTAATTTAAAATTACATTAAGCATGCACAAAAAGTTATATATGTGACTCGGAAGGACTGACAAATTTACTAATCCAATCTAATTAACTATTACAAATTTTGTTGTACCCCATTCTGTGATCTAGGTTAAAATGTAGATAATTATTAATGTAGATAAGTGTATTAGTTTAAGAACGTAGTTTTATATACACATGTTTGTGTAGATGTAATTTAGTGTTTAGCACTTGAAAAAGGTTTGGGTTCTACCAAATCGAATCGTCGTGATTGGTAATTTTCACGTAATGATGGCAAATGTCCAACAACCTTTGTCTTCCCCATCTGATACTCCATCATTAACAAATTTAAAAAAAAATATCATTATCGTATTTCAGTTTGTGGCTCATCCCAACATCCAGCAACTGCTGGCGGCCATCTGGTACGACGGTCTCCCGGGTTTCCGGCGCATGCCTGTCGTCCAGAAGATGATGGAGATCGTCAAGGTGGCAGTCTTGTTCCCTTTCTATTGCTCTCTCTACATGATCGCCCCCAACACTGAAAGGGGCAAGCTCATGCGCAAGCCCTTTATGAAGTTCCTCATTCATGCCTCATCCTACCTTTTCTTCTTATGTAAGTAACCCACTGTCTTCTGAAGAATGAACATATGTTTGGTATGCATTACATATTGTTATGACTACATTTAATTTACTCTATAGCAGTATTACATATACCCTATCTATATAAGTTGACATTTATCAATAACTATTATTCTGGATATTACCACTGACTGTATATATAAATCAAGTTACATTAAATGTTTTTAACACTATCTAAAGTAAGATAAACAGGATTTTAAAATTATTTCCTTAAATCATCGTTAAATAGTTTTATTGCTGGTTCTACTAAAAAAATACGGTTTAGAAGAAGAGATAAAGAAGCTTATCGATGGTTAAATAAAAAATTAACACGTGAATTTATATACACTGGCCAAGAGTGTAACTTAAATTGCTGTCATTGCATATCATGAACTATTACATTTACATATGTTTTATCTACGTCAGTAACATATTAATTTTATTTACTAAATTTTATTTGTTCCATTCAAATCCAGTTCGAAATGCAAATACAATTTTTGTGATCTTGTTGTTTCGTTATGTTGTTTAGGATTAAGAATAATCACTGTGTCATTCTCTTAACAATTTTTATAAATATGCAATTCATAGCAACTCATATTTATACAAATTTAAGAACAGGCCTTCCCGCCCATTTAGGCCTACACACAGGCCGTCCACCCATATAAGCCTAACACAGGCCGTCCGCCCATATAGGCCTACACACAGGCTGTCCGCCCATATAAGCCTACACACAGGCCGTCCGCCCATATAAGCCTACACACAGGCCGTCCGCCCATATAAGCCTACACACAGGCCGTCCGCCCATATAAGCCTACACACAGGCCGTCAGCCCATATAAGCCTACACACAGGCCATCCCGCCCATTTAGGCCTACACACAGGCCGTCCGCCCATATAAGCCTACACACAGGCCGTCCGCCCATATAAGCCTACACACAGGCCATCCCACCCATATAGGCCTACACACAGGCCGTCCCGCCCATATAGGCCTACACACAGGCCATCCCGCCCATATAGGCCTACACACAGGCCGTCCCGCCCATATAGGCCTACACACAGGCCGTCCCGCCCATATAGGCCCATTCTCTTAAAACATACTTAATTTTTGTTGTACCTTAAAGTAGTATAGTTCATATTACTTTGTGTAAATGTACTGAAAAAATCTGTTTTAACTATTTTTATATATTCATAATACTGCTGTAACTTACTGTAAGTTTTTTTTTTAAGAATAAAACATAATTTTCGTTCATTCATGAATGGGTGGTTGTCATATTTTCGTTCATTCATGAATGGGTGGTTGTCATATTTTCGTTCATTCATGAATGGGTGGTTGTCATATTTTCGTTCATTCATGAATGGGTGGTTGTCATATTTTCGTTCATTCATGAATGGGTGGTTGTCATATTTTCGTTCATTCATGAATGGGTGGTTGTCATATTTTCGTTCATTCATGAATGGGTGGTTGTCATATTTTCGTTCATTCATGAATGGGTGGTTGTCATATTTTCGTTCATTCATGAATGGGTGGTTGTCATATTTTCGTTCATTCATGAATGGGTGGTTGTCATATTCGGTCAACCTCTACTTGAACCTCTAGAACGTGCTCTCTGTTATATATCCAGTAACATATTTTGTCAATCTCTTTCATCATACTAAGACTCATTTATGATTAATTTCAACATTTAACTGTGTAATGTAATAATACGTCGTATAACTGTTCTACTGAGGTAAGGAATGTCTGTTACAGTAATTCTAATTCTGGTGTCACAGCGGGCTGAGGTTGTAGCTATTGAGTGGATAGGCACGGACGCCATGAAACGTCAGCTTCACGAAGAGCTCCTCAGGCAACGCGGCAACGGACCAACCTTCCTGGAGGGTGTTGTTGTCATATATGTATTGGGTGAGTGTATCTAGAAAAATGTAATAGTTTTTTAATTATTTTTAGAACAGTTAATTTAGCATGCACAATTTCCATCAAGCATATACGAATTTCCAAGAGCTAAACAAAAACAGTTGGCACCTCTGAATAATTTCCAAGAGCTCATCAAAGAGGCGGCACCTCTCTGGGGAATTTTCATGAGTTCATAAAAATGGTTGGCACTTCTTTGGAACATTTCCAATAGTTCAACAAAAAGTTTGGTGCCTCTCTGGTGGATTTCTATTCGTTCATTAAAGAAGTTCACGCCTCGCTGAGGAATTTCCATGAGTTCGTTAAAGAGGTTGGCACATCTCTGGGTAATTTCCATGATTTCAACAAAAAGGTTGGTACAAACTCCAATATTTTTGTACCTATCCCGAGGACAAAGGTTTGTTTGATGTGGTTTTGGTGTTCGAGGTAGGAACGTCCAGTATATCTGCTGTGAACTGAAATTGAGTTAAATTTAGGTTAGGCCGTTAATCACATGGCACATGAGTTCGTTAAAGAGGTTGGTACATCTCTGGGTAATTTCCATGAGTTCATGAAAGTGGTTGACACTTCTTTGGAAAATGTCCAATATTTCAACAAAGAGGTTGGTGCCTCTCTGGGAATTTCCAAAATTTCAACAAAATCGTTGGTGCCTGTCTGGGAATTTCCAAGATTTCAACAAACAGGTTGGTGGCTCTCTGGGAATTTACAAGATTTCAACAAAAAGGTTGGTACCTCTCTGGAAATTTCCAAGATTTCAACAAAAGGGGTTGGTACAAACTCCAGTATTGTTGTACTTATCCCGAGGCCAAAAGTTTGTTTGATGTGGTTTTGGTGTTCGAGGTAGGAACCTCCAGTATACCTGCTGTGAACTGAAATTGAGTTAAATTTAGGTTAGGCCGTTAATCACATGGCACAGCTTTCTAAGAGTTTCATAGACATTAAACTATAAGGGACCAGGAGGGGGTTTACAAATAATAGATACACTAATACAATAGTAGTTCTACTCACTGGCCACAGGCAGCTACCGGGGTAGTAGGATCATGGCCTGTTGTCCTGGGCAGTATTAACTGATACAATAGTAGTTCTACTCACTGGCCACAGGCAGCTACCGGGGTACTAGGATCATGGTCTGTTGTCCTGGGCAGTATTAACTGATACAATAGTATTTCTACTCACTGGCCACAGGCAGCTACGGGGGACTAGGATCATGGTCTGTTGTCTTGGGCAGTATTAACTGATACAATAGTAGTTCTACTTACTGGCCACAGGCAGCTACCGGGGTACTAGGATCATGGTCTGTTGTCCTGGGCAGTATTAACTGATACAATAGTAGTTCTACTCTCTGGCCACAGGCAGCTACCGGGGTACTAGGATCATGGTCTGTTTGTCCTGGGAAGTATTAACTGATACAATAGTAGTTCTACTCACTGGCCACAGGCAGCTACCGGGGGTACTAGGATCATGGTCTGTTGTCCTGGGCAGTAATTAACTGATACAATAGTAGTTCTACTCACTGGCCACAGGCAGCTACCGGGGTACTAGGATCATGGTCTGTTGTCCTGGGCAGTATTAAACTAATACAACAGTAGTTCTACTCACTGGCCACAGGCAGCTACCGGGGTAGTAGGATCATGGTCTGTTGTCCTGG
>JAQJVL010006392.1:0-29404 GCA_035578905.1 Stictocephala bisonia | reverse complement strand
GCTTTACAATACTTAATATTTTGCAGTAAAACAACTCACTGTGTGAACAATATAGTGTTCACTTTGTGTATGAAATAATGTATTGTGTTTACAGTTTTAGTGAGTAAGAATAGACATCTCAGTGAATAATTTGTCTAAAAATATTCTAAATACTCGTATATCTATAAATCCAAATGTTATAGAACAGTATTTCTTTCTTTGAAGTCGTCAAGTGGTATGTGATACATAACCGATGTATAGGTGAATCACTGTCAAAAATGCAACAACTAGTGGCATTTTAACTATAATAAATCCCTTCAAACTATCGTGAACTGAACTGTTAAACATTCCCATATATGCGTAAATAAAAAAGTACATATAAGTGTCGACACTTATGTACATATAAATATGCATTACACATGCACACACAGTGCGCAAACACAAAAGCATTTTCAAACACACACATTCACTCAAAATACACATAAACATGCACACCCGATACTTAAACACAAACGTAAGTGTCATGAGTCAATCACTTGTTAGATATTTCAATGTCATCTGCTTTCATAGTGTGTTTAGAAATTGCGATCGAATTTACATTGTTTTTTAGATATAGGTATGAATACCATCGAGTTCAAAACAACTTTAATGATGCGTAGTTTGTGGTAATTCTTCACGGTTGACGATCTTTTACTAATATTGTCAAATAATAAAAGACTAATCTTTTCCAGCTTCTAATATTTTATTTGTATATAATTGAGAACGTTAATCGCTTAAACAATATTATTAACTAATTACAGGTTTTGGAATTTGGAGGGAAATTATTTCCTGGATTAGTTTAGGTTATATAGTTTCACCTGTGACATTTCAAAAACACAATAGTTATTTGATTATATTCGTGTAATTAGTGTTCCTGCATATAAGTAGCGAAAGACAGCGAAGCAAACTTTCTTTTATATCACTTTATTCAATTTACGATACCTTTTTGTTTTGAACAACATTACTTAACTATTTAGGAATCTAATAATGTTCAATCAAACCCAATTGTTACATTGTATCTGTGTACTATCTGACACTACTGGGATTTGTTACATTATCTGTTTACATGGGAAACATCATATATAAACAAGAGTTCAGTTGTCCTCAAGGAATGAATAACAAACACCTTGTGCCGTGGCAAAGTTTAGCGATCTCGCTCGGTTATATAGTGTGTGTTCTTTGTAGTGCGTGTCTGTGTAGCGTTAGTCGTTGGTTTTGTTCAGGCTTCCTATTTTCTCGTCACCTCAGCCTGGGTCAGCAGCGCCGGTGAAACTTTGTCTGTATTTGCCTTTTCACTTTTTAAAATTATACTCGTATTATGTTTTGTATTTAAATGTAGTTATTATTTAATTTTTCATGAATATATGTTTATTGCTATTATTTTTATTTGTGCAAATTTGTGAACAAAACCGGGAATCTAACCCGGATTTTATGTAAATAACAAGTATGCTTATTTTTATAAACATATGTATCATATACTATTATATTGCTCTCAAGTTAAACACAATCTCATCATAGATATCAAGACCCCTTAGGCCTCTTTCACACGATCCGGCGAGCGCCGTGCGGCGATCGCCTGATGCGGCGTTGGGCTATGGGAGTAGATAAGTCTCTCCACACGAGATCCGGCGGGCGCCGCACGGCGGAGACGCCGCGCGGCGCGCATATTCCCGCCGGACTCCCCTACGCCGGACATGCGGCGTCCACGCCGGACCACTCTGCGAAGGGCTATTGTTTCTTATTGAGGTTTTCACACGGTCCGGCGTGCGCCGCGCGGCCGAACCTCCAGTCTTGGATCTGCTACTGGAGAGTGAAGATGTACGTGTATACTACAGTATTGTTTTTGTTGAAGTGTTGTGTTTTGTTGTTGAAGTGTGTGAGTAAAAATGAGTGAAACACAAGTAAAAAGTTCCAAAATTAAAATAGAACCATTTCCCGAAGTTTTGTCCACCTCTCGCGAAACACGCTGTACACACACACACACACACACACACACACACACACACATATATATATATATATATATATATATATATATATATATATATATATAAATTTCCCTTATTGTAACGGCAAGCATTTCCATAGGTTGGATGGAGTTCCTCATGTTTGTATCTTGTTTTTGCAGCTTGTCTTTCAGTTTGTCATAAAGTTCATCAAATGATTTGATTGACATGCGAAAGTACGAAAAGAATCTTTCCTCACTGTTCCGCAATGAATTGAATAAAACTTTGAATGACCCAGAAGTATTTCGATTTTGAAGCATGGGTGAATCCAAAACCGCCTATTTTTCTTCTTATTCGCCGTCTCCATAGCTAGTACATAGCTAAAACTTTCTTCTTCCGCGATGTTAACATTTTAATAGCTAAGCCTCAACTGAACAGTCAAAATGCGGGAGCGCCGTGCGGCGCGCGCCGGACGAAACCAACATCGTGTGAAAACATCATGCTTGCGGCGCGGCGGGCGCCGCACGGCGCTCGCCGGATCGTGTGAAAGAGGCCTTAGTTTATGAACTCTCGTCAAACTGGACCCGCGGGGGTACGACAGTGGAACACCTCACGGGCAGACGCTCCACTGTCGCAGTTGTGCGATTTCCTGCCTGACAGTTTTATATGTTTTTGACAGGCCCTCCATTGTCGCTCACCCTTGTAATCTAGAGCCCAAAAATGTATCAAGGGAATCGGCGTCACTTTTACTGACGTGTTGTTTGTTCATGGTTTGTTTACATCCTTCCGCCCAGCTTAGTTTACCTGGGATGGTAGCGATGGAGTACCGGTGCATTCCGGAGTAGACCTTTTTGAACCCTGTCATTATGACTCGGTATACGGGGCAGTCCCGGTGCACTCTTTTATTCTTCCTCTTATCTGGTGTATTGTCTCCAACTCTCGGTAGGGCTCAGTTTTATTCCAAGGCGGATTTCAAAATTTAACTGTCAAAACTGTAACAAAATACAGAGTGAAACAAATTTGACCTCAACCTTTGATGAAGAAATGCCTTCTAGTAAATTATATTAGGGACTACACAATAATATATAAGTTTATATGAACACTCACAATTCTATTTTCAGATAAATGCAATCCAAATTGTATAATATTATCCTTTTCGTGTAATGAAATTTGACAGATTTTATAGGATATTTTTAATTACTTACACGTACTCGTATATACAATGTATAGCTAATATGTATAAATGTAAACATTAATAAATTAAAATAAATAATAAGGGGATAAGTATTACTAAATTAAACTTTTAAAATAATTTTTATAAGATTATTATAAAACGTTCACTACTTATTTGACACATGTTTTGCTTACGTTAAGCAGGACTCGTTCGTCAGTAAAATGTTGCGCTGATGTGCTTAGTTTAACTCCTTGTCACCTGTAGTTCCCCTCCATTAACAGTAAGTAGGAAGCTTGTCTTTTAATTAGCTCAGGCTTACTAGTGCATTAGGTAAGTTTGCTATTAAAGGCAGACTTCATTTAGCTTAAAGTAACTTAGGCATTTAATATTGTTTTAGAACATTAATTACTTTGTTTTAATTAGTTAATAAAATGTTGTTAGTATTGTTAAAACTCATAATATTATTAAATGGCGTATAATGATAAATGTTTAGTATTTTAAAAGTTTATAAGAGGAAGTAAGTTATCGTATATAATGTATATATACGATATGTTTTATATATATATATATATATATATATATATATATATATATATATATACTATATATAAGTATATATATACGATATATAAGTTATATATATAAATATATATATATATATATATATATATATATGTGTGTGTGTGTGTTATTTTTTAAGACACCAATCATCGACATATAAATCTAGTTATTGTTTTTATAGTTTGTTATGAATTGATTTTATTTCGTTTGACATCTGTATTCACAAACTCAATTGAAATGCACAGATAACATCAAGAAAATTCAAGCAGTTATAAATTATTGAGTAAATTATAAATGAACTAGATTTATTCCTGATAAAAGTTGAATTTTTCTCGGTGTTTTTAATGATTATTGGCCTATTGTTATTTTAGGTGGTTCGTGGTTCCTGATTGTCCGTACCAGATGGAGTTGGAAAAATCTGTTTTCTCTTTTGTATTGTTGATCGATAACGTTTTCATAAATTTGTATTTCAAATTGTGATTTATATCTTTTCACAATATGAAGAATAACAAAAGGAAGACCGAGAGGAATGTGGAAGGTTCAAGTGCAGAAGGATGTGGAGAGAAGAGGGCCTGGAGGGATAGGCAAAAATGGATTAGGTTGTGTAGGACGACCCGTGAAAATAGAAACATCAACAGATTAGTGTTATACACTAATACGAGTGCTCGTACACTAATACGAGAGTTATACACTAATTCGAGCGTTATACACTAATACGAGCGTTATACACTAATACGAGAGTTATACACTAATACGAGCGTTATACACTAATACGAGTGTTTTACACTAATACGAGTGTTATACACTAATACGAGTGTTATACACTAATACGAGTGTTATACACTAATACGAGAGCTATACACTACTATGAGAGTTATACACTAATACGAGTGTTATACACTAATACGAGTGTTATACACTAATACGAGTGTTATACACTAATACGAGTGTTATACACTAATACGAGAGTTATACACTAATACGAGCGTTATACACTAATACGAGCGTTTTACACTAATACGAGTGTTATACACTAATACGAGTGTTATACACTAATACGAGTGTTATAAACTAATACGAGTGTTATAAACTAATACGAGTGTTATACACTAATACGAGTGTTATACACTAATACGAGATTTATACACTAATACGAGCGTTATACACTAATACGAGCGTTTTACACTAATACGAGTGTTAAACACTAATACGAGTGTTTTACACTAATACGAGTGTTATACACTAATACGAGTGTTATTCACTAATACGAGAGTTATACACTAATACGAGAGTTATACACTAATACGAGTGTTATACACTAATACGAGTGTTATACACTAATACGAGTGTTGTACACTAATATTGTACTATAAATATTTTACACAGGATTACGCATGAATTTAATTCATTAATAGACTACCTTTTTTAATTTTCAATTTTGTTTTATTGATTTTTTATACATAAAATACTCACCTCGTTATTTTGTTATTTATTTCTTTAGGCAATGGCTATTTAAAGAGAAATCTTAAATACTTTTTACATACAATATACATCATTTTACAAATTATAAATGACACATTTATTTATTTTTTATTATTTTTCAACTAATAAGATGACAGTTTTACTATTGTGGCATCTATTGTAATAATGATAATAATTAATTCCAGTATTATTAATACGTGTAGTTAACTTATAATAAAATTACTTTGTTCGGAAATTTATAATATATTGGCTTGAAGTGGGTTTTAGTATTGAAGATAGAAGCCGTTCCAGCTTACCACGGCGAAGTAATAGGTTACCAATGCCAGGAAGAGAACCCTCAATACAGCGATCCCCTTTGTTGACGTTTTCATTTTTGTGAACAATGTATATCCTTCTTAGAAATGAAATATCTTTTAGAAGTTATTTGAGCATATTTTATATTTTATTCTAATCAGAATACCATAGTTAAATATGCAAATATAATAATAATAGTAAAGTTATTATTATATTCATAATAAAAATCTAATGTTAGACATTTGTTCAAAAGTGTCTTTGAGACCGAATAAAAACGTACAGTAATAAATTATATACACAATTATTTAGATAACAAAGCATCTATCTTTCAACGATTCATCAATACTTAACATTATTTTCCCAAACATTTTTGATCTCATTTGAACAGTTAGTCATTCAAACCTACATATTACCATGGAATTTAACTATACACGCTTCTGGACGTTTAAAATTATTATTAATAGAATACCTTTAACACGTTTCTTCATAATTTTTTGTACGATGTACATTTCAATTTCTATGAAGTCATCTTCAGGTACATGTAAATTATAAAACAATATAGATAAACCAATTATAATGTCCAAATTATTCACAGCTGTTGATAATATGTATATAGATACATAGTTTTTGGTAAAATTAATTTGTAAATTTTAATAATCTTTCAAAAAGTAAATTTTTAGTAATTGTGTCTTTGTAATTTTGTAGAAAATTTTGATTGTTCTTTGTACTTTTATAAATTTCGAGACGTTCCAAGGTTGACATTAAACTACTTTTCTTACAAGTATGAATAATTTCAAGATTTGTTCCTATATTTTTGTAAGTGTGGCCTGAATTATTAAGATGTTCTGCATATTTTGAATTTTGTGACGTTGTTAATGCTTTAATATGTTCATCGAATCTTGTCTTGAAAGAACGTTCAGTTTGTCCAATATAGTGACTTTGACAATCATTACAGTTTGATTTGTAAATGCCACTATTATCAAATTTTTAAGACTGTTTAATTTTTGTTTTGTTTTATTTTTAATTATTTTAATAAAATTGTTGGTAGTTTTAAATGTCATTTGATATCCACTGTTGACAAAGGATTTGTTGGTTTTGTGGTTATGTATTCTGATGAAATTTATTTTATATTATATTTTTATTTTATTTTATTTTCTGAAAAATAATGAAGAAAAATAAAACAAAAAATTATGAAGAAACGTGTTAAAGGTATTATAGTAATAATATTTTATTTAACTATACACTTTCTAGAGGCTTCAGTTTAACTTTAAAGGTTTAA
The DNA here is from genome assembly GCA_035578905.1 of Stictocephala bisonia. Taxonomy (NCBI): domain Eukaryota; kingdom Metazoa; phylum Arthropoda; class Insecta; order Hemiptera; family Membracidae; genus Stictocephala; species Stictocephala bisonia. Next base: position 22,650 of record JAQJVL010006392.1, on the reverse strand, counting down.
AAATGTAAAGATTAAGCTGAAAACATAAACGCTTAATCTAAGTGTACTGTGGGTATTAATTTTACTATGTAATTATTTTATTTTAGAATGCAGATTTTTGTGATTTATGATTATATAATCATATTTTATCTCACTAGGCTGTTCACGTTTAGTGTATGTCTAGTTTTCCAACTAGAAATATCACCTTTTCTAACAAGTTTAAATGGGGTGCAGCTATGTGGAGTTCCCGGCAAATAATAATGATTTTCTGTATGACCTTGTTAGCTATAATGATGAAGTCATTGCTCTGGTTTCACTGAGAACTGTCGAGCTAGCTCTGCAAATAATGCGAAAATTCACAATTGGATTCGAAAGTTAGGCATGTAATTTGCCTTCAACAAGACACATATTGTTCTTCTCATAATCAGGTTTGGTCCATTTAGACAATCACCCCTATCGATGATATTGACGATGATGTACTTTTTGGGCAAACGTTCAACTGTTTATTTATTTCATTTCTAGGGATACACAATTTTTATAAAAAATATAATACCTAGAAATATGAAATGAAATGAAAAACTACTTTATTTTTAAGGCGAGGTTAGGACTGGACAGTCCTCTCTACCACCTAACCTTATCACAAATAACAAAACTAATCTTAAAAATAACACAAAACATTACTATTGATACAATATAAACCAATTGCAACTTTCCGTAATCAACAATAAAAAAACAAAACTCGACATATCAAACATAAAAAATAACTAGATAACTAACAAATGAATATCTTCACAAAATAATACAAATCTTCAAAAACACAATCATCCATCACTCATACGTACCACCCGCAAACCATGACCACCAAACGCACCCGCCCGCTCCGTCTACAGGTCCCGCAAAAATAGGTTCTTTAGCTCCGCCCCGAAGCGAGGGCCCTCCCCTATAATTTTGATATTGTCAGGAAGCATATTCCATAATCGGCATCCGGATACAATGAAAGGTCTATTGTACAGGGCAGTGCGATGAATTGGGACTTATAGTAAAAGGGCTCCCTGACGAGTATTTCTAATGCTTATTTCAGAAATGAAATTGAAACGCTCGGACAGATAGCTTGGATTTCTGTAATTACAACTTTATGAAGAAGAGTAAGTACGTGATAATCTTGAAGCTGTTTCAACTTCAAAACAGATATTTGGCGAAAAAATGGTGTAGCATGATCCTCACGACGTAAGTTAAAAATAAATTTAAAGCAGTAATTTTGTGCCATTTGAAGTTTGTCCGAGAGCTTACCAGTCATATCATTGATAACGGTGTCACAGTAGTTAAAGTGCGGCAAAATAAGAGTTTTAAACAACATCACTTTTACATTGAACGGGAAACAGGAAGCATACCGCTTCAAACTGTGGATACCACCAAACACTCTGCCAAATGTCACAGTAACTTGGTGGTTAGGTTATAGAGAAACCACCTATATTCCGTATTATAGAGAACGGAACTCTATATTCCGTTATAGAGAAATGTTGGTATATCTGTAAGTCGTCAGCGTATAAGTGATAGTTAGAGTGTTGTATAACAGAAGTTATATCATTAATGTAGAGAGTAAAAAGAAGAGGTCTCAAGACAGTCCCCTGGGGAACACCACGCACCACAGGCCTCCAGTCTAACTCTTCATCTTTAGTCCTCACACACTGCTGACGGCCAGAGAGATAGGACTGAAACCAGGAAACACAACTATCAGAAAAACTATAGTTTTTCAACTTAATTAAAAGAAGAGGATGATAAACACAATCAAAATTGAATAACTAACTAGAACACTAACAACACACAAGCAAAGTCAATTGAATAACTAACTAGAACACTAACAACACACAAGCAAAGTCAATTAAATAACTAACTAGAACACTAACAACACATAAGCAAAGTCAATTGAATAACTAACTAGAACACTAACAACACACAAGCAAAGTCAATAAAATATTTCTCAGTGCTGCCTTAGTATGGAGGAATAAATCATATTACAAACCGTAGACACAATATTCCCAATTATATGAAGCATTGGCAGACATGTGGTGTACTGTTGGTGGAGTCATGTGATCGAGTTCAACTACGGATACTTGCACTAATTTTGGAAAGAAGATCACAGCAGTCGATCTGTCCAGTAAGTAGTTTGCGGTAGAAAATTGCGTCTGCCATTTGTCTTCTGATGAAAAGAGATGCAAATCCTAAAGATTCCTCAATGAGCTCAACTGGTGATGTAGTATAGTCATATAGCCAAGTCTGACTACAATTATTCTTAAAAATCACTTTTGGATAACGATCAACATTCCTAAGTTGTAATTTATAACTTTTCTTATACCGAAATTAATTAACCTTACACTTTATAAACTTTTATGGTTTATATGTTTTAAACAGACATTTCATAATGTAAAATCACTCACGGAATTTCACCTGAACTACCCACCCTCCCATACATAAACAGAAGCATTGGCACACTCACCCACCCATACACGAAGAGTGGTATTGACCCGCCCACCGACCTATAAACAATCAGTGGTATTTACCCACCCATCTACCCCTATACGCACAGTGATACTTAACCACTCTGCGTACCCATCCACTTAACCACCCCTCCATACACGTACAGTGATATTTATCCACCCACCCACTGATACAGAAACAATGGTATTTAACCATTCATCCAGTCCTATACGTACAGAGGTAATTACCCACTCACTCACCCACCCATATTCAAACTGAGGTAATTACCCTTATACGTGCGTTGGTATTTACCCACTCACCTTCCTCTACTACTATAGTGGTATTTACCCACTCACCTTCCTCTACTACTATAGTGGTATTTACCCACTTACCTTCCTCTACTACTATAGTGGTATTTACCCACTCACCTTCCTCTACTACTACAGTGGTAATTACCCACTCACTCACCCACTCATATTCAAACTGAGGTAATTACCCTTACACGTGCAGTGGTATTTACACACTCTCCTTCCTCTACTACTATAGTGGTATTTACCCACTCACCTTCCTCTACTACTATAGTGGTATTTACCCATTCACCTTCCTCTACTACTATAGTGGTATTTACCCACTCTCCTTCCTCTACTACTATAGTGGTATTTACCCACTTACCTTCCTCTACTACTATAGTGGTATTTACCCACTCACCTTCCTCAACTACTATAGTGGTATTTACCCACTTGCCTTCCTCTACTACTATAGTGGTATTTACACACTCTCCTTCCTCTACTACTATAGTGGTATTTACCCACTTGCCCACTCATACAAGTACAGTGACTAAACATTGTTTCTAGCTTAAGTTTCCATAATGTAGAATTTATGAATTAGGTATTAAACTATTGATTTGAATTTCGTATTTTGAAAGATTTATAATTCAAATGAGGAAATGCATTAAACAATAATCTTATCAGCCTTTTGTATAAACATCTGAATATGGTAATCCACGATACCTAGGGAAATCATAAAGATGGTTTAGTTGAAAAGTAATATCATTTTGGTATATAAAAGTTAAAGAATACAGGAACGGTCCGGCGTAAAGTTTTGTAATATACGAGTACACGTACCAACTGTACGGAGCTGGATTTACCAATATTGAGCTCTCGAATTAAAAACTGGCACTGAATAGTCCGAACTGAGACATATTAATGTAGTGAATAATATATTGTGAAGTGTTACAATAGTATACATTTAAATTTGTATATCAGTTAGATAAATGGTATACTAGATTGTTATAAGTAATATACTTCTTAGCTTACTAAAAAGTAAATAAGACTAAAGAGATCAATTTTGGAATCCCTAAACGGCCATTGTAAGTAGGTCGATATAATAATAATGGTTTGATTGTACGAAAGGTTTGGTACAAAAGACAACTTTGGACTAATAGATGTTACAGTTAACGATTGATTTTGAAGAGATAAATTGTAATCAACTGTAAAATTTGTAACAATGTTTAGTTAAATTGATTTTAGAAAAATGAAATTATTTAAAAAAGTACTTGTAATTGAAAATTAATTCAAACTCTATAAAATTTCAATTGAAATTTTGCAGTTGTAAAAAAAATTCAGAATCTTATCCCCTCAAATAAAATTATATGTTCCCATTAGAAATAAAATAACCAATGTTTATAACAACAAGATCTTTTCCTGTCGAGTCGGATCGACATGTTTTCTACAATTTGCAGGTTTGGCGACGTTGTTGCGTTTGCTTCCTCCTCTAAGCTCCCTGATTGGTTCTCATCCCTTTTGTTTCTAGGAAAAGTTCGTGTAGAGGGGATCCATGTAAATACGTCGAGTAACGGTCTTTTCGGCTTGTTGTGCCGCCGTCTTTTGCTGAATTAAGTTCACCGCTTTTTTGAACCGTTCTTCCTCTACAGTTCGGAGTTCGGCAATTTTTCTTCGGGAAGCTTTGAGAAGTTGTCCTGTGTCGCGCAGTGTGAGTATTGTTTGTTTGTGCGTGACGTTGATGTGTCGGGCGGCGCCTTTGGTTTAAATCGACTGTTCTTTGGAAGCAACCTAAGTTCGACTTTTGTTCTTAGCTTGTAGATTCTCCTTGTTAGCTTTGTCCCCTGCCTTTTTTGCAGTTCTCACCAAAACCTAGTAAATGTTACTTGTTCTTTTAAGTGCCGCTCTTTCAGCGACATTTCAGTAATATTTTTGAAGACAGTTTTTAGTAATAAAAAAATTTTAAAAATCAAAATAACTATGGGTTATATTTTTGATTTGCAGATTCCTGGGGAAGAATCATTCATTGATAAAATAATTAATTCGTAGAATCATACACAAAGAAGATATTAAATTATTATAAATTTGTTGAGACATTATAAGTTTAATTTTATTTTATTTTATTCCATTAGTTGAGAAAAGTTTTTAAGTTTGGTTTTTAATTTTAATTTAAGTATTTTGATAAAATTTATATTTTTATTTTGTTGAATAGTTTAATTTTATTTTCAATTAAATTTTATTAAAGAAGATAAGAAGAAAATTGTATTATTTGTTTCTGTTTTTGAGAAATTAAAGATAAACAAAAATAAATTTGCAACTATTCTATATTTTTATAAGAATACGTTACAAATTAATAAACATGAAAGTATATGACTAATTACAAAAAAGACTATAACACTTTAAAGAGTGTAGTAATATAAATAAAATTAGTCATTAGAAAATATACATCATAACACCCACAAAGTAGTCCGATATGTGTATGTTTGCTATATATTTAATTCTGATAGTATCAGATATCTACACAAAGTTCATCAGTATTGTTTAGTACATTGAGATATTTTGGTTAATTTCACAGAAAACCAATTTCAATAATATTTGGCCTAGTTTGAGGACTAGATTTGTATACAATTTAATATATTTACGTGTTTTTTAAATTGTTTTACCTACAGTAAAATGCCTGTATAGCCTTAAATTATTCCAGCAATCAGTAATTTCTAGCGAATTTAATAATTTCTTAAATACTAATAAGCGAACCCTAATTTCTAGGACAGAGCATGCAAAACCTAGTCAACTTGTAACTATTTAGCCTATTAATATGTCACGTAAACTGTAATAAGTAACCTGAGAAGACAATTCACTGATGCCAAGCACACATCGTCTTTCAGAAAGTACGAGTTTGTGCTCGACTTGCTACGTAAATGGATCTGATCGATCTGAGTGTTTGGCAACCACATTAAATATTTGAAGGGCCATTGTTGTACTGTTTGTTAATGTTAAATAGGTTTTATTCTTTTTCTTTTCCTCTGCATTCATTTCTGCTTACATTGCTAAACTCCTGTTTTAGATATATTATTTTTTATTGGAATCGAATGTGTATATGCCGTAAATGGATAATACACATCCATTAGTAGTGGACTAACCAGGGACGTACCAGAACTCAATATCGGGGGTGTCCAATCAGAGGATCTGAGCAGGGTTAGCAAGCGGGGGGGGGGGGGTGGAGTGAACCCAGGGCTACTGAAAATAAGGGCCGAGTCGTTAGTTATTTTATAATGGCGTTGTGTCTTCCGACTGCAGACGAGGAAGAGGGCACGTGTGTGACGTCACTAGTCTAATACCCCATTCTCAGGAATGCCACAACTATAATTTAATATTGTGTGGTCGTCTTTACGTCTTACGTTTTGTTAAAACACTAAATTATAACTAAATCTAAACCATTTCAATCTGTGTTTCATGACGAGCACACAATATGTAAGATGAGTAATTGTTTTATTGTAATGTACAGTAAACTCTATGAGAAAAGATCCTTGTAAAATTAAGGACATGACACATTCAGAATTTAACAGAAGGTAACATTTTTAATTGTTGATTCTAAGAAAAAAAATGTAAGCGTGAATGTTGTAGATATTTAGTTAAATTATTTTTTTAATTTATGCATTATTTGGTTAAATCGATAATTCCTTTACAATTCGTTTGAAAATTGGTTTCATTTTGATCCTGACTCTGTTCCACATATCCACGTCTATTCCTATTTATACCGTGGGTCCATACAGAAAATTGTCGTTGTAGAATTATCCAACAACAATGGTGTAAATATATTTAGTAAAAAAATATCTGAACTCATGTAATGAGGAAAATACTTTTTAAATTTAAGCCATTTTCAAAATTTGTTATAATTTACTACGGACCAATAAACTGTGTGTATTCATAAGATAAGGTTACGAGAACAATATAATATAATAACATTAAACTTGACAAATTTATGAATCTATATTTATGAATTATAATTTTTTTTAATGGTAAAGTGCTTGAATAGGTTTAAGTAATATACTAATATACTTAAAATATTATATATATTAGACACACGGAGAGAAATTTAAAGCATGCCTTTAATATAACTTATTTATATATAAAACAATACAATTCTCCGTATTTAATACAATCCACGGTAACTAATTAACACACGGTAGGTATAACGGCGAGGATGTGTGATCCCTACCGTCTTTTATTTAATACATTCCACGGTAACTAATCAACACACGGTAGGTATCACGGCGAGGATGTGTGATCTCTACCGTATTTTATTTAATATATTCCACGGTAACTAATCAACACACGGTAGGTATCACGGCGAGGATGTGTGATCTCTACCGTCTTTTATTTAATACATTCCACGGTAACTAATCAACACACGGTAGGTATCACGGCGAGGATGTGTGATCTCTACCGTCTTTTATTTAATACATTCCACGGTAACTTATCAACACACGGTAGGTATCACGGCGAGGATGTGTGATCCCTACCGTCTTTTATTTAATATAGTCCACGGGAACTAACCAACACACCGTAGGTATCACGGCGAGGATGTGTGATCCCTACCGTATTTTATTTAATACATTCCACGGTAACTAATCAACACACGGTAGGTATCACGGCAAGGATGTGTGATCCATACCGCCTTTTATTTAATACATTCCACGGTAACTAATCAACACACGGTAGGTATCACGGCGAGGATGTGTGATCTCTACCGTCTTTTATTTAATACATTCCACGGTAACTAATCAACACACGGTAGGTATCACGGCGACGATGTGTGATCCCTACCGTCTTTTATTTAATACATTCCACGGTAACTAATCAACACACGGTAGGTATCACGGCGACGATGTGTGATCCCTACCGTCTTTTATTTAATACATTCCACGGTAACTAATCAACACACGGTAGGTATCACGGCGACGATGTGTGATCCCTACCGTCTTTTATTTAATACATTCCACGGTAACTAATCAACACACGGTAGGTATCACGGCGACGATGTGTGATCCCTACCGTCTTTTATTTAATACATTCCACGGTAACTAATCAACACACGGTAGGTATCACGGCGAGGATGTGTGATCTCTACCGTCTTTTATTTAATATAGTCCACGGTAACTAGCCAACACACGGTAGGTATCACGGTGAGGATGTGTGATCCCTACCGTCTTTTATTTAATAAATTCCACGGTAACTAATCAACACACGGTAGGTATCACGGCGACGATGTGTGATGCCTGCCGTCTTTTATTATAGATACCGTGATATAACTTGCCATTACATTACATTTTGTAAGATGATATTGAATAATTAGTTTGTATTCATGAGTTTATACGGGTGATTAAAAATACATCATGTATAAATATTGAACAATCATGTACATCTTTCAGTGCTATGTCTTTTATTAAATTGTCTTTTATTATATTAGGCCTATTACTTAGATAGAATCAAATTTATTTTGCACTAAATTATGATGATTTTATTCAATAAATTCAATGCTGATATAACAAACTCTAATACTCTTACAATTACTATTTATTATTTATATATCAACCAATTATGACTAACATAGAAAACAACAAACAGCCATATTATTCAATAAAACCAAAATAATGTATTAGGTTTGTATCAAATGAAACATAAAAATTTATTGGTCTGTTTTAAATTATAATTTGGATTTGGTAGGCTGAACTAAAGGAATTATTTTATTAGACTACATGACTTCGTCTATTTTATAAAAATATCAGTATAATGCGGCTCTTCTACAATAACAAGTATCTTTGTGGTCATCTGTCCATAAATTATTCTATCAAAAAACAATGAGTAGACCTACAATATAACGGAAAGTAGGCGTTGACAGGAGGACCTCTGAGTCAGGATCATATCTCCTTGTACAAGAATTGTGAACCAACAACCAACAGTTGACTTACGAAAACTATTTTATATAAAAGATTTAATTTTACTAAATATCTATCATTTACCTTTTTTCCTGACCAAAGAATAACAATTGGTCCGAATTAACTGATTAATCCCCCACCCCACCCCAGTCTCCATATAAACTCATGCCTACCCACCTATCCCTTCGTTATTTCTCTAGCGCTCAATCTGAACGGACGTGTACTGTAGTTACTCTTGCGTCTAGAGTTTGGACTGGCATTTGACTGGCTAGAATTTGGACTGGCATTTGACTGGCTAGAGTTTGGACTGGCATTTGACTGGCTAGAGTTTGGACTGGCATTTGACTGGCTAGAGTTTGGACTGGCATTTGACTGGCTAGAGTTTGGACTGGCATTTGACTGGCTAGAGTTTGGACTGGCATTTGACTGGCTAAAGTTTGGACTGGCATTTGACTGGCTAGAGTTTGGACTGGCATTTGACTGGCTAAAGTTTGGACTGGCATTTGACTGGCTAGAGTTTGGACTGGCATTTGACTGGCTAGAGTTTGGACTGGCATTTGACTGGCTAAAGTTTGGACTGGCATTTGACTGGCTAGAGTTTGGACTGGCATTTGACTGGCTAAAGTTTGGACTGGCATGTGACTGGCTAGAGTTTGGACTGGCATTTGACTGGCTAGAGTTTGGACTGGCATTTGACTGGCTAAAGTTTGGACTGGCATTTGACTGGCTAGAGTTTGGACTGGCATTTGACTGGCTAAAGTTTGGACTGGCATTTGACTGGCTAGAGTTTGGACTGGCATTTGACTGGCTAGAGTTTGGACTGGCATTTGACTGGCTAAAGTTTGGACTGGCATTTGACTGGCTAGTGTTTGGACTGGCATTTGACTGGCTAAAGTTTGGACTGGCATTTGACTGGCTAGAGTTTGGACTGGCATTTGACTGGCTAGAGTTTGGACTGGCATTTGACTGGCTAGAGTTTGGACTGGCATTTGACTGGCTAGAGTTTGGACTGGCATTTGACTGGCTATAGTTTGGATTACTTTTATTATTCTTATACTTCGGGTAAAGATTGTCTTTTTTGATAAGGAATACAGTGGTGATGAAACATTTTTAAAACTGTTAATAAATTTTAAAATATCACTTTTATAAATTACTAATAACAATTAACGCTCATTCAAATAAATTTAATTGTATCCTAACCTAACCATGGAATCATATTCATCTGCTTTGAACAATAACCTAGTCACCATTTGGAGTAAGTTTCGCACTTGCAGTAAAGGCGTTCAAACTGAAAATAGGCATAACATCCTTTCTGAACTAAACTTTCAGCGAAACAGGCTCGGGAGATTTGAACGGTATACCTATTCAACATTTATAGTATAGTCTATAAATTTATAGTACATTTATAGTATAGTCTATAAAAACATTTATAGTATAGACTATTTATAATATAGTCTATAGTTACACCTATAAAAGGCAAATACCACTGATTCACTCATCGCTGTAACTAAAAATGTACTAAGCCTACGAGCCTGAAAATTTGTAGAGTCAAAGGTCTCATGTTATACATGTGCAAAAAGAGGGGATTTTGAAAAATTCTTGGTACATCGAAGATAGCAGCTATTTTAGTGCCAACAATTTAAATGTCAAAAACAGTTTTTCTCTAATTGGACTGTAGCGGGAAAATGAACACTTCTACAGCAAAACTACCACCATTTTCTGCATCTGATTTGAGACGATCTAAAACTTTGGTCCTATGACTTTTTGCTCCTATTATAAACCTTTTTTATCCAAGATAACAAACTGATTTCAATCGGACATTTTTTAATTTTATATATAAAAATATTAAATATAAATAAAAGCCATTTACCACTCATCACTATTTTTCCAAAACTATACGTCCGATTGACTTGAAATTTTGTAAATAGGTTTATCTTGGCCCCTATAGACTCACTAAGAAAGGATTTTCCTCTTCGACCCCAGGACTCCGTCCCACTGGCCTCCAAAATTCCCATGGTATTTTTATTGAGTTATTAATCGATTGATTTATTTGATTAACAGCTGTTAAATAAAAACAAATAGAATAAAATTGTGGTAGGCTAAACTTTAAAAAATAATTGAGTACAGTAGCAAACTATATATAACATCATCTGTTCTATATTAGATATAAATTGGATACTATTGGATACTGTGTAAACTGAAAGGTTGCTTCACATTTCAATAATACAGTCAAAACTCGATATTATGACCGCGAAGCAGGCGGGTACAGCTACTGTCATATAAAGTTGTACATTAAATCAGTGACGTCAGTGTGTCAAAACTAACTGACACTAAAATCATATACGTTATTTAAAACACCGCAACAGAAACTTTATAAGAATAGGCTACTTTTCAAACTTGATCCGTTGGTACTATCAGTTAATCATACAATTGTAAGATCATTATATAAACTATGAAATGAACCTCAGTGAAATGAATCAACCCTGAACTATCCACAGGGTAAATAAACCTTAGGACCTTATCAGGAAAATAATAAAGTTTAAGAACAATACAAAATTATTTCTAAACATTTAGTGCAGGGTGAGAATTTATTAACATAGTTTATATATATGAATGAGTCATTGTAGGAGTGATTGTGCATCTTAACGTTTTAAACAATGAATTAATATAGTTAATTTACTTTGACCATTCAATATATAATCTTTTAACTGACGATTGCGATACAATTTCATGTATTTTGTGAATGCAATAAACGACATTCTGTTCTAGTCCTAAACTTTATTGATATATCATTGTATATCCTCACAGACGAGTGATAGGCGTTATAATGAACATAATATAACTCTTATATGCTTATTTGATTGAAAAACGTAATAATTGTTCAAAACTATTCTGTTCTTAAATGTTTTAATACTGTAAAATTGAACGTTGAAAATAAGGTATGCCGTAAGGGAAAATAAGGTATGCCGTGAGGGAAAATAAGGTATGCCCTGAGGGAAAATAATGTATGCCATTAGGGAAATAAGGTATGCCATTAGGGAAATAAGGTATGCCATGAGGGAACATAAGGTATGATATGAGGGAACATAAGGTATGCCGTAAGGGAACATAGGGTATGCCGTGAGGGAAAATAAGGTATGCCACGAGAGAAAATGAGGTATGCCTTGAGGGAAAATAAGGTATGCCGTGAGGCAAAATAAGGTATGCCATGAGGGAAAATAAGGTATGCCGTGAGGGAAAATAAGGTAGGCCATGAGGGAAAATAAGGTATGCCATGAGGGAAAAAAAGGTATGCCGTGAGGGAAAATCAGGAATGCCGTGAGGGAAAATAAGGTATGCCTTGAGGGAAAATAAGGAATGCCATGAGGGGAAATAATGTATGCCATGAGGGAAAATAAGGTATGCCATTAGGGAAAATAAGGTATGCCGTGAGGGAAGATAAGGTATGCCATTAGGGAAATAAGGTATGCCATGAGGGAACATAACGTATGCCATGAGGGAACATAAGGTATGCCATGAGGGAACATATTTTAAGCCGTGAGGGAACATAAGCTATGCCGTGAGGGAAAATAAGGTATGCCATGAGGGAACATAAGGTATGCCATGAGGTAAAATAAGGTATGTCATGAGGGAAAATAAGGTATGCCATGAGGAAAATAAGGTATGTCATGAGGGAACATAAGGTATGCCATGAGGGAAAATAAGGTTTGCCGTGAGGGAAAATAAGGTATGCCATGAGGGAAAATAAGGTATGCCATGAGGGAAAAAAAGGTATGCCGTGAGGGAAAATCAGGAATGCCGTGAGGGAAAATAAGGTATGCCATTAGGGAAAATAAGGTATGCCGTGAGGGAAGATAAGGTATGCCATTAGGGAAATAAGGTATGCCATGAGGGAACATAACGTATGCCATGAGGGAACATAATGTATGCCTGAGGGAACATATTGTATGCCGTGAGGGAACATAAGGTATGCCATAAGGGAACATATGGTATGCCGTGAGGGAAAATAAGGTATGCCGTGAGGGGAAATAAGGTATGCCGTGAGGGAAAATAAAGTTTGCCGTGAGGGAAAATAAGGTATGCCGTGAGGAAAAATAAGGTATGCCTTGAGGGAAAATAAGATATGCCGTGAGGGAAAATAAGGTATGCCGTGAGGGAAAATAAGGTATGCCGTGTGGGAAAATAAGGTATGCCGTGAGGGAAAATAAGGTATGCCGTGAGGGAAAATAAGGTATGCCGTGCAGGAAAATAAGGTATGCCATGAGGGAAAATAAGGTAGGCCATTAGGGAAAATAAGGTTGGCCATGAGGGAAAATAAGGTAGGCCATTAGGGAAAATCTTCTTACATGATAACAAGCAGGTAATATTGCATAATTAATTACTGAGTAAATATTAAGGATAAATGTAATTATACTTTACGTTCATTTGTCATTCAAAAACACTGTGTAGTAATATTGCCAAAATGTGTAAGTTAGATTTGTTATTATTATTATTCTCAGATACGAGTTGCTGAAACAGCTTTGTGCCTGTTTTAAGGTGAATATGAATGATTATATCATTGTAAGTTGAGTATAGATGAGCTCTGTAGTCTGGTTACTAACTGAGTTCGACTTATGCTCAGAAAGGGCTATTTATAGGGAAAGTAGGGACCTACAATGTTGTGGAATCTGAACCACATAATATCGGTCTGATTTTTAGCTAATTGTCAAGCCTGATACTCAGTTCTCTACTCTACACAACGTCCAAATAATGAATACCACCCAACATGGACACCCCAGACTTGTCCACACCGATAGCAACCATTGAGTGGATGCCTAGTTGGAATAAGAGGACCGAGCATAGAACCCATCGCCTACAATTTCCATAACAACATGTTCTGGGTTACAAAAGGAGACATTTTTGTGGCATTCAATTTTATGTTTAAGAAATTATATAACCCTTAAATGTTATCTGTATAAGGTGCACATTTGTATTACATTAGTGTTCTAAGTGTTTAACCGTGCCTTTGCAGGTTATATATTATCAACCATTTTCAAAACTATTGAAACACTATTCCACTATTTGGATATTAAATATTAAAATGTGAACTTTATAATAACAGTTAATATAAATTTAAAGGTAACTAAAAGCCAACATAAAAGCTTCAAATGGCATACACAATGAAGGAAATCGCAAAAATAAAAAACCGTTATTGCTAAACAATAATTTTAGCACAGTAAATTGAATCAATGTAACCAACATAATTGAAAATAACGAAATGATAATAATCATTTTACAATTATACAAGTTTACTGATGAATTAGACTCTTAACGGAACAAGATAACATAACTGCAACAGAAGCAGTAGTTCCTTTCAATCGTATGAATCGAGAATTTGTGTTCTGTTAAAGGTTTAACTAAAAAAAATGAAATTTGCATTCAAGACTTTCTTGATGCTATATTGACCAAATAAATTATAGTTGTTGATTAATTTTATCCAACTTATTTTTATATTAGTTGTTCAGTGTTTATTTCCTAACTGTATTGGCTACTTATCGATACATTTGTCAGAAGGAATGCGGAACGGTACTTTATCTGAGGAAACTGAGACAAATATAGGTCTAAACAAAAATATAGGTCTAAACAAAAATATAGGTCTAAACAAAAATATAGGTCTAAACAAAAATCCTTAATTTGTATTTTATTGTTACATATTTACAATCAAAATTATTTATCAAGTATAACGAATCACCCGTGTGGTGGCTATAAAATGTACTAATTAAATGTCTAATAACTTTTGTCACATGTTACCTCAGTCATGGATCCTGCTTTCCTAATGTGCATTTCGGAATGATTCGATTGTTTTACTCTTCCTCAGATGCATTGTCTCAGACTAGCACATTCAGTGTATTTTCCGTTCCAGAATAACTGTAATCACAAAATTATTCCTATAACTAGACCACTTAGAAAGTGACCAACTGAAAGCACCGGTACGAGAGAGATGCTCTGAGTGGTGAAAGTAAGATAGAGAACTACTCTTACCCCACTGTGTTATTCCATTTAAAATTTGTCATGGCAAGTAGGAATATGGTAGGGTTTATTACCGTATTTGTATGGGTGGGTGGAAAGGTCGTTTATCGTAGCCTATGTGTATGCGTGGGTATGAGGGCTTTTATTCCATCTCACGTAGGTAGTGCAACTGTACCACTGGTTCATTTTTACTTTGTTTTGAACAGTTTATAAGTGACTATTATATTTACTTGATGGCCCCTTTCAGTACTGTCCAACCGATGGTGTGATAAGGCGTGTTCCAATCCCGTCAACAATGTTCACCTTGCATCTACTGGTTCCCTGATACCATGGGTAGAATGTTGCCCGTATTTATGATTGTTCGATATATTGCTATGTATAGTACGAGTTTAGACTATGCTGCATTCCAAGTTATCTTTATATTTTATTTATGGATGTTTAACCATAAAACTACATAACAGATCTAAAACAATTAAAAACCTTCTCCAACAACATTTATATACATATATTCGTAGATTAAAATTCAATACTTTTATCAACTTGTAGATCTCAGATCGTAAATGTTGAATTCGATAAGTGGTCCGGTTGCCAGAGGCACATCCGATTGGACATGGATCGGCCATTACCTTTACAAACACTGACATGGGACGGTAATGCCCAGTTGATCTGACAGCAGTTCGTAATATGGGAGGTGTGGAAGCATAATGGTTAGTTATTCAGTTTTGTTTGTTCGTGGACATTCGTCATATCGGAAGGTAGCAATGATTAACGTCATGTGATATATACAGGGTGAGTTTTATGTCCTGGCACACCTGGATATTATTTAAACGGGCTGAGATATCAATGTGATCATACATACCTATTATAACAATTTAATTTTTTCAAGTCATTAAACATTATTTTTAGTTGTCTCTCTTTGTCCATCTTTAGAAAAGGGGACAGCCTAAAAAATGTCAAAGCAAATCCCTATCATGTGACCCCTCATTATAAAGAGATTAAAAAAGAAATTCAATTATGCATAACATCTAATGATTTCTCTTCGTCAATTACAGGAGCCCTTTCTGGCTTGGGTGTATCTTTTCCCGAATGTGTCATTAAACCGTTGAATAATTCTTGTCACCATAAACCTCCTTATGGGATGATTCGGTCCGGAAATTCCTCATTGAATAAGTCTGCTAATTCACTGTATAAGGTCCCCATAACCTTTCACCATTAACACAGTAATTCTTTCAAACTCAGAACCTTCCATAATTAAAATAGAATAAGTAACACTATTCGTCAGAAAAGTAAGCTTGAACTGAAATTGTAAACTTATAAAAATAAAACTTGTTAAATTTTAAACTTATAAAAGTAAGCTTGAACTAAAATTTTTAACAACCTAAGCTATGAACTGATAAAATGCAAGTGAGTAGTACACAAAAGAAAGTCAAAAGTATACAAAAGTAGATTGTTGAATGGTAATATAACGACAAGGGACATTTCAAAGCATGTTATAACTCATGTAACGATAAACAGGACAAGAAAGTAAATGATTCTGTTAATGTAAACTAGTCGTTTACTCTTTTTAACTAAACATAGAAACCTCTAGTTTCCATCATTGGATTTATTTTTTTATTACCTTTAAAATGAGGGGTCACATGATAGGGGTTTGGATTTGGAAATTTGTAGTTTCCCCCCTTTACTCCTCTTTAAAAAGGGGGGCAAATGTTTAACAACTTAAAAAAATTTAAATATGGTATAATAGGTATGATCAAGTACTCACATTGATATCTCAGCCAGTTTAAATTATATCCAGGTGTGCCAGGACATAAAACTCACCCTGTATTTGGTAAGTGGAGCGGCCGTAGCTGAGGGGCTGTGGTGGTGACTTGCCACGCAGCTGGTCCGGGCTTTATTCTCGGCGTGACTATTACCCCTGTGCCACTCCCGTGGTTCGACAGTCATGTTCAGCCGATTGTCCAAAGAGCCTACAAGAAAAAAATTGGATTGTCTAAACAGGCGAGGGAGACTGTGTCTTAGAGTCTGCAGGGTCTGTTGTGTACACTTGATGGAATAAAACGTTGGTTTTAAAAAGAACACATTTTTAAAATTATTCTACAATTTTTTATTCAAATAGCGCTTTCACCGGTTAAGGCATCATCAGTTTTTGTAAACAGAAAAAAACATATGTTTAAAACAATATAAATTAAAATATGATAAAATATAGACATTTTAAAATTAATTTAAAACTTAAATGGATTAGTAGAAAGTAATTTAAATAAATATTAAACTGGAAAATATGATTTACAATTAATTATTTTATGTTTGATTTTTTCTTTAACTAAAGGTAAGTATATATTACTAAAATGTATAGATGGTTGTGATATACATTGTTCTTTTGACATTTGATTCCGTTTGGCCCATGA
Organism: Stictocephala bisonia; assembly: GCA_035578905.1. NCBI lineage: Eukaryota > Metazoa > Arthropoda > Insecta > Hemiptera > Membracidae > Stictocephala > Stictocephala bisonia. Next base: position 5,559 of record JAQJVL010006392.1, on the reverse strand, counting down.
TGATTCTTTAAATATAATACTAGATGAGTCAAATTTTATGTCATGATTTCCGTTTAGAGCGTGTTCTACTAATTTAGATTTTTCTTTATTTTGTGTTTTGTAATTATATATGTGTTCTTTGACTCTTGTATTTATAGGTCTAGAGGTTTGGCCAATGTAAGTTTTATTACATTCGCAATCAATTTTATTGTGTACCCACGTAACATTCATTTACTTCAATTTCATGTAATGATTTGTTATGCAATTATATTGTCAACAACAATAAAGATATTTGATTTGATTTGAATTTTGTAAATTATATATTTAGATTCTTAAATTTGGCTACAATGACTCTCATTATTAAATATTGAACGTTACTTCTGTAACTTCACCTTGAGTCACGTGCTGTTCTAGAATTCCTTATATAGGGAGATGAACAAGATGAAGAACAATGCCAATAGGAAACACATTCATACATTTATGTACAATGAACCTCATTATTAAATATTGAACGTTACTTCTGTAACTTCGCCTTGAGTCACGTGCTGTTCTAGAATACCTTATATAGGGAGATGAACAAGATGAAGAACAATGCCAATAGGAAACACATTCGTACATTTATGTACAATGACTCTCATTATTAAATATTGAACGTTACTTCTGTAACTTCGCCTTGAGTCACGTGCTGTTCTAGAATACCTTATATAGGGAGATAAACAAGATGAAGAACAATGCCAATAGGAAACACATTCGTACATTTATGTACAATGACTCTCATTATTATATATTGAACGTTACTTCTGTAACTTCGCCTTGAGTCCCGTGCTGTTCTAGAATACCTTATATAGGGAGATGAACAAGATGAAGAACAATGCCAATAGGAAACACATTCGTACATTTATGTACAATGACTCTCATTATTAAATATTGAACGTTACTTCTGTAACTTCGCCTTGAGTCCCGTGCTGTTCTAGAATACCTTATATAGGGAGATGAACAAGATGAAGAACAATGCCAATAGGAAACACATTCGTACATTTATGTACAATGACTCTCATTATTAAATATTGAACGTTACTTCTGTAACTTCGCCTTGAGTCCCGTGCTGTTCTAGAATACCTTATATAGGGAGATGAACAAGATGAAGAACAATGCCAATAGGAAACACATTCGTACATTTATGTTTTAGTGATGAAGCATCATTCTCTTTGCATGGGACAGTCAATCGGCACAACTGCCGTTATTGGGCAAACAGTAACCCCCACTGGATGGTTGAAGCCCATACGCAACAGCCACAAACATTAAATGTATGGGCTGGAATTTTGGGAAACTCTGTTATTGGGCCATTCTTTATTGATGGTAATTTAACTGGCGTTAAATACTTGGACATGTTACGGAACGGCATTGTACCAGCAATAAATGAGGTAGTACAAGGTACTTATGAGCCTGTATTTCAGCAAGATGGTGCTCCTCCACATTACAATATGCTTGTCCGGACATTCCTAGACCAAACGTTTCCCGATAGATGGATAGGTCGACGTGGCACTTTGGTAGAGTGGCCGGCACGTTCACCTGACCTTTCACCTCTGGATTTTTTCTTTTGGGGTTTCCTCAAAAGTAAAGTTTACGACACAAAGCCCGCAAACCTCGATGAATTAAGGACAAGAATTGAAGAGGCCTGCCACCTTATCACGCCTGAAATCTTACAAAATGTGAGACGTGTTTTTCAATCCAGGCTTTTTTACTGTCAAGAAGTTCATGGCAGCCATTTCGAGCATCTCATCTGAGTGAAATTGAGGTGAGAGTTCAGCATTTTGACCATTTTTCCCGTTCTAAAATTACTTAGGGGTTTTATGAAATAATTCCAACTTTAAACTGCCACCAAATTTGATAGACTAATGTTAGAGATCTCTAGTTTCCGCCATTCTTTTTCTTTTAATATTACCTTTAAAATGATGTGTCATTTGTTAGGGGTTTCTATTTAAAAATTTTGACTTACCCCCAAAATACCCCCTTTTGAGAAGGGGTGTAAAAAATTTGCATACATAAAAAAACTCCTTAGTTGGTCATATAAACATTCCCAGAAGTAAATCACTTTATCTGTATTCATAAAAAAGGTAATAGGGGGGGTGGGACTTTTAAGACATCCTGTATTATATTACGGCGAGAATGTGTTTTGATAAATATATAAATTTTATGAAAGCTAGAGATTAGTATGAATACTTTCTTAACCCTAATAAATAATACAGTATATTATATTCACAAAACGTAGCACTCTATAGCTAGGTCATGAGTTGGTAACACTGCTCCTTTATATACTCTTTGACCTTCAACCCTCCCGCTTCTCGACACCTCTATAAGATAGTTAATTACTCCAATCTACACCGTATTGAAGCTGATGACCTCCCTTTACCCCGTGGGCTTCAATGGCACTAAACTCACCTTTATGACATCATATGTAAGAACATTAACTGCTACCTTTCGAAACTGGTGACATCTCTTCATTCTTGACCTTGAATAGCAGTGAGAACACTTCTATGACGTCAAATTTAAGAACGTGATCTATTCCTAATTAATTGAAACAGGTGACTTCTATTTACCCTCATGGGCTTCAATGTCAATGAACTCACCTCTATGACATCATATTTAAGAACATTATCTGTTACCTATTGAAATTGGTGGCCTCTGCTCCAGACCTTGAATGGCAGACAACTTACCTGTATGACGTCATATTTAAGAACTTTACCTGTTACCTATTGAAATTGGTGGCCTCTACTCCTGACACTGATTGACAGTGACATAACCTCTATGACACAATCTAGAATAACAGTAAACTTATCTACGTCGTTATATGTAAGAATAACTATGACTTTTTAGTATAATTATGACATTCAACCTGTTAACCGTAGGCTATTAAAAAATTATAATTTATTCGTGTAATTTGCATCGTAAATGTATAATTTCAAGAAGAATTTACTGAAATTTGGTTCATTTTAATACTACGGTAAAATCTGAAGTGTAGACCTAATAAAATATATTTACGCTCGTATATAATAGTTAAATAGGTTATGATTTTATAGAAATAAAAAGTTGTTTCGTTGTTGGTACAATTATAAGCAATTAACCATGTTTGGATACTAAAAAAGGTGCAGTTATCGACAATATGCCTCCTACTTCACCACTGTCGGATTATCCTTGTCGAATCTCTAGCAGCACTTTTTAATGAATCACTTGCAAGAGGTGTTTTCCCTGAAATATTAAAGAATGGCATCATAATTCCTTTGCATAAGGCTAATGTCCCCATCAACATAAGCAATTATCACCCCATATGTATTCTCTCTAATATCGTGAAATTGTATTGTGGCCGATACACTGAATCCCATCATATCTAAAGTAAACCACACTGGTTAACATGGATTTTTTTAGTGGAAAATCTACTGTCTCATATCTCCACCTTTTTCAAGAACATATAATGGCTGCATTTCGCAGGAACAAACGGGATGGCACGATATATATTAACATGGCAAAGGCCTGTGATAAGGTTGACTATTTCCTTCTAATAGCTAAACTCAAGGGCTTTGTTGTTCTTGATCCACTCTTGGTATGTATTTCCGACTAATTATGTGATCGCTCCCTTGCTGTTAGAATTGGCTCCTCCATATCTAAGCCTTTTTCACCTTCTTCTGTAGTCCCTCAAGGTTTACTTTTGGGACCTTGCCTTTTCAATATATTTGCTAATGATCTATTGGATGTGGTTGGTGTTAATGGCTTAAAATTTGCTGATTACTTAAAGATTTTCAGCGAAATTTCTTCCTGCGATGACTTCCATAGAATCCAACAGAGCTTATCTGCGATAGAAGACTGGTGTGCCAGACATAATATGTCAATAAACCCCAGCAAGTGTTCTGTCGTCACTTTCCATAGAACTAAATCTCCCATGTTACATACTTACTTTATTTCTGGATCTCAAATTCCAAGGTGTCTGAGCAGACAAAGACTTAGGTGTTTGCTTTGATAGTGATATGGAGTTTTCTTCACATAATGATAATATCTGCAACCAGTCTAATAAGATGCTCGGCTTCATATCCAGATTCTCAATGGGTTTGGACAGCCCACCTGCTATGTGGACTCTGTGTTGTTCTCTGGTAAGGCAGTTCGTGGAATACGCCAGCCCCGCATGGTCTCCATATACAGCATGTGCCAAATTTAGGTTGAAGGCTCTGCAGCGGCGGGCGCTTCAATCGTCTAGTTGGTGTTCGGCTGGAATATGGCTTCCTGGAGGTCCCTGTAAAAGTCTTATCAGAAGATTTAAATCTTCCCTCACTTGAACTGCAGCGTGGTGACGCTGACGTGCTGATCCTCTACAAGATTATCAACTCTCTCCCGCAGTGCTCTGATTTCCTAGCACAAATCGACTTCAGAGTACTAGCAAGTAAGTACTAGAGCCCAGGAATTTCTTAGTCACAGACATCATTCAACCATATTTAACTTCTATGGTCCTCTGGCAAGATTTGTTCGACTGGGGAACCGTGTTCCTCCTGAGTGCGACTTCTTCAATGACAACATACAGGTCATCCGAAGTCACACCTTTCGCACTCTTTCCACCTGAAACTGGTATATTCAGTTATTACATTTAAAGATACTTGTATTTACGATAATCATATTTTATTCATGTTTGATTATTTCACGTTCTTGTTAGTGCTGTTGTTATATATATATAAATATACTGTTATTTATTGTAGTATTACATTGTTTATATTGTTGTTAGTATTTATCTCGTTATTATTTAACCTATTATTGTTATAGTAATTTTATTTGGCTTTTATATACTCTGTATTTCACACTCATATATTGTTGTTGTACCGATTATTATAAGGTATTTGACCATTGTATTGTTGTTATTTTGTAATTTTGTTGTTTTTATTTTGAATTTATTATTTTATAAATTGGCTGCCTGGCCGATGAAATAAATAAAATGTTCAAAATAATTAATTTTATTTCTTTTTTATATATCAATTAGTAATTCTATAGTAAAACATTACCACGTCAATATAGCCAGGGCCATTTTTCTCTGTAATTAAAATATTTTCTGCACAATTTAAAATTTAACGTTTATGAAATCATTAAAAATACAATATGTTTTTAATATTTCTAGGATACAGTTTTTTACCTTTACGTTGTTACTGAAATGTCTATTTAATCGTTATTTCACAAGAAATGTCTTCTCACAAAAATATATATGATAAAATAATTTTAGGCTGCAAGTAGCCAGCGTAGTGGCTTAGTGGCCAGGGCTTTGAACTGCGGAGGGCCTATCAAAATTTTTTAAATTGTTCAATTTGGCAACAGTTAGTTTTTGACGTATTGACATCTGTACAAAGTTCCAACCGTATCAGAGATGGAAAATATTTTTTTCGAAAAAATAGCAAGGCTAACGAGGGCAAACACACACACACACACACACACACACACACACACACACACACACACACACACACACACACACACACACACACACACACACACACACACACACACACACACACACACACACACACACACACACACACACACACACAC
>JAQJVL010006391.1:0-29406 GCA_035578905.1 Stictocephala bisonia | reverse complement strand
AAATTTAAAATTTTTTTTTTTAAAAAAAAAATTTTTCTGCATTTCTCATATGATGTGTATTTTAGCCATTTAGCATTTATTGTGAGATGTAGCAGCTTTTTTGAGGTTTCCTCTGTTGACCTTGAAGATTCCGTAGAGGGCGTGGGAAATGACAGGTAGTTAGGCGTGGCAGATGTTAATCGTCGCTTAGTGCACCTGCGTGCAGCATGGCTTTTATCTTTTCTTGTTTGATAATGGCATTTACAAAGTTTCAGTTTGAATTCTGAAAATGCAACTTTGCTGTTGTTGTGGATTTTTGTACAAATCTCACAATGAAAAAAAATGTTTTCTATACCATGTCATAGTATTTACTTGTTACGTATTTGAAAAATATTATAATGAATGTTCTGTTTATGGCACCCATGTCATTGTATTTGATAACAGACTTAGGGTTTTGTTGTTGTTTTGCCACTGTTGGTTACTGATAACATAGTTGACTTGGCGAGAAGGCCGATAAGCACAAGCACGTGCACCAGTTGTTTTAAATGACTCCTCCCAGGGACACAGCCCCACCCAGGTCTCAATTATGTGAATTGTCATCGCTGGAATAATAAATACTTCCTCCTTCCCAGAAATTTATTTTCTTCTGGAACGATTATACATGTTCTAGATCTAGAGTAATACAGATTCGTTTGGTAGAAAACATGCATATGGTATTATTTGTAAATTGAATAGTGTTCTTAGAAGTATTACACAAATATATATATATATAATAATAATTAATTAAATTATGGTCCAATGTATAGCCAATGTAATGTATATTTTTAAATAATGTATTCTGTATGACATTCCAGAACGTCAGTACTCTTTACATGCATTATTCCATACTCCTGAAATGGTTAAAATTAGTGAAATAGAATTTTATCAGCTTCTTCATTAGAAAATAAAAATAACAACTATGTCAAAGAATTAGCAAAAGTGGTAATATTTTTACAATTTATATATTTATACAATAGGGAGTTTATTGTACATTCTGTACAATAATACAATTCTTTTGTACATTGGTTGTCAAAAGATTTTGTAAAATATCTGATGTTGACTTTGGAACGTAAAAATATTTTGGATTGCGCAATAAATGCTGGGTTTTCTAACTTTAATGTAAATATTTTCAATACTTTATAAGAATATATACATCTTAGTGGTAGTATTTTCAAATATTGAATAACGGAAAATATGCTTTAGTTTTGTTTTTCCTTAATATTAATCTCACAAACTATCCTTAATTAAGGTGAGCTTTTGAAAGTCTGATTTCAGGCCACTTTGATTTAGCTAATGACTAAGAAAATTACAGCCTTCAACAGGACTGGCATATTCTATGTGTACAAGTTTTTTGTGGTTCATCCCAAAGATAAACTGAACAGCGACTTTGGCTGGATTTTCTCTGGCAAGGATGAAGTCAAGACAACTTCTTACTAGGTCAAAAACTCATTTGAGTCTGAATGGCTAGGAATGGCAGGAGATTCAAATATGGTTGGTTTTTAAACTTATCATTTTGGTGTAATTGGCAAACAGACGTCACATAAAGTCCCTGCTAAAATTTTGTGTTTTATTCAAAATTTCAATGTGTTTTCAAATAATTTGAATAAAACACAGACCTTTACTTGAGAAATCTTACTTATTTCTGTAACAACGTATTGTAGAAAAATAAATCTGGTACCAAAATTCTTGTATTAAAAGGGGCTATTTTATATGTGTCTTGTCATTTTTCTATAACATCACTCGTTTTAAAGTTATTAGGCTTTGAAGGTTTTAAATGGCCGCCATTTTGTTTATGTAAATGATATAATTTTGAAACTTTTATTTTAGATGTACCCTAATAAGGTAAGTGAATGAACAACGTTTCAACTTGATATCTCAAACCATTTTGAAGATATAAATTACTTTCTAAAAAACACATACAGACAGATAGACAGAAAACTAATTAAGATGGGACTATACATTATATGATGAAAATTGTTTGTTTTGACCTATAGTATAACCTCGTGAAATTTTGGTCAGTACTTACAGGACACCCTTTATATTATATATATTGAGATATTCATCTTATCTGAAAGCTGTAAATATGAAACCAATGTTATGAATTTATAACTTTAAAAAATATTTTTCAGTTTCTTTCTGGACTTTTGAAGAAAATGACTGAATTATTGCAAGATAATTCAACACCAGAAACTACTAAGCATATGATTCTAGATTTGGTTGGTTTATGGCCAAATGAACATGTAAAAGAATTTCAGGATGATGATGAGATTAAACCAAAGAATCTTACTTCGTGATGTAACATTAAAAAGATCGGAGAACCCATGGAGACCCAGAAGAATAGCAGTGAATTTCCTGACAGAAGAAGAGGCAGAATTTGAGGTACTTTCAAAATGTTTTATATATTTTCTTATTTTTCTATTTTTTTACATATATGCTTACAGTATTCCAATCTTGATTCCTGTTAAGAATTATTTTGTATATACAGTAGAGTCCCGCTATTCCGAACCCCGCTATTCCGAAAATCCGCCTATTCCGAACAGACTTCAGAAAAAATACTACCGATTTTAAAATTTTTTTTAATACTCAAAAACTGAAGAAATTATAAAGACGTTCGCTAAAAACATATATTTACATATTGTTATACAAAATATACAGTACAAAGAAGTTTAATAAAGACATACCTTTTTTAGGCCTTGAGGAAACCCTAGGCTTGAGGAAAACACTAAACTAAACTACACACACTTAAGAAGTAAAGTCGGTGATTTTTTTCTGACGAAGTGCAGTAAATCGACTTGAGGATGCAATGTTCCGCCATCGACGCATAAACATAACATCATTTGGTGTTGATACAGCGTGTTGTTCGACGTAGCATAAGGCGAGGTCGAGAGCATTTGCCGCGTCCGAGTGAGATACGAGTTCAGTTTGAGTGTTCACTTCCTCCTCGCTTTCCTCCGAGTCGATCTCAGCTGACGAGCCCTGCACCATAGCTACAATATCTTCGTCTCCATACTCCTGATGGCCATTGTCGTCAACAGCAAACCACTCCTCAACACAGCTTTCTTCTGATGTTTCACAGCCAGGGATTTTGTTGAGTAGTGGAAGAAGTTCACAGTCTTTTTTTACTGGTTTAAAAGTTGTTTCAACAAATTCCAATTCAGGCCAGAGATTTTTCCACGATTTTTGTATTGCACCTTCATTAGTGCTTTCCCACGCTTCAGCTACCCAGTAAATCACATCTTTTACTGTAATTTTCTTAAGCTTTTGAAGGATTGTGCTTGTGAGGTCATTTTCATCCTCTTCAAGTAAGGTGCGAAGCAGCATTTTTCGGTATTTTTGTTTGATGGCCTGCAACACACCCTGGTCCATAGGCTGAAGAATTGATGTAACATTTGGTGGCAGAAAATTTGCTTTGATGTTTCCACAAACAAGTTTCATGTCTTCCGGGTGGGATGGTGCATTGTCTATAAACAGCAGAGCACGATTAGGCAATCCATTTTCTCTATTGAACGCAGTCACTTTAGGGACAAATTGGCGATCGAACCATTCCTTGAACAAGTCACGTTCCATCCAAGCTTTTTTTTGATTCCTATAATATACAGGAAGTGTGTTAATGTTAATGTTTTTGAACGCTCGTGGTTTCGCCGATTTGCCTATTACCATCAGTGGAAGTTTGTTTGTTGCCGAGGCGTTGCTGCAAGCTAAGACAGTTAGACGTTGTTTGTCCATTTTGAACCCTGGGGCAGATTTCTCTTCTTTTGAAGCAAGACTTTTGGTAGGCAGAGCCTTAAAATTCAGTCCGGTTTCATCCGCGTTATAGACTTGCTGCGGAGAGTAATTTTCAGAAGAAATAAGTTCTTTAAATTCCTTTAAATAATTGTCAGCTGATTCGTTGTCAGCTTATAGTTTCTCCCCAGTAATCGTGAGCTGTCTAATTCCGTGCCTTTTCTTCCAACGATCCAAAAAGCCACAGCTTGCTGAAAATGAAGGTTCACCATCCATAAGCTTGTTTAGTTGAAGCGCCTTTTCTTTTACCAAAGGACCAGAAATGGGGATTCCTTTCTGTCTCTCTTGAGTAAACCATAAGAATAAGGCCTCATCAAGCTTTTCATATGAAGACACAGTCGTTTTTTGCCGTTTTTTCAAGAGTTTTTTCACTTGAAGCAGAACAAAACTGCTCAATTTTAACACGATTCTTTTTCCAGTCGCTAATCGTTGGCTTTTCCGACACCATATTCAACTGACAATTTAGAAGCACTTTCCCTTTGTCCAGTCTTTTCAACACTTCAAGTTTTTGTTGTAAAGTACACGAAGAACGACTTCGTTTACTTGCCATATTTAATGATTATCAGTTGACGTAAAGGACTAAGAACAGAAGTGAAAACACACAGTCGCTCCGTAAAGTAACTCAACACTCACGGAATAAACCTTCACAATAAATTTGCTTTAAGCGCACACACTTCATCAAACAACGTTAGAGTGAACACTAACATGGTGTACGTGCGAAACTAGATCAACAGTTACAGCAGTTCAAACCGGTTTTTTCAGTGGTGGGGGTAGAGGAGATTCACCATTCAATGAGTCATGGTGTTTGGAACGTGAGAGGGGAAGGGATAGATAGGCGTCGACGATGATCGTATGAGTCACCGAAGGTCACTGCCCTTCCCTTCCGACTTTCACTTGTTTACGAGCTGATCAACGCTGATATCTCGATATTATTCATGAAATCCGCCTATTCCGAATTCCCGCGAATCCGAACAGTGTTCGGTCCCCAATTAGTTCGGAATAGCGGGACTCTACTGTATTGTAATATACAGTATATGGTTTTTGTTAACTACCATTCTTTAAATTTAATTATATAAAAGCTGTGTTTTATCCTTCGAAAAAACTCCAAAAGTCATTAGATTATAATAAAAATTAAAAATAAATAACTAGTAATCTTCTGTCACAAAGATAATGTCACGCCTGTCCGTATAAAACCTTGCTAGCTCAGGGAGAATGGGGGTTCTTCTAAGAGACAGGCCAAGTATAAGGGAAAAGGTTTTGAGTAGTTATCACCCAAATAAAATAAATGTTTCCAAGTTCATCAGTAGTAGCCAGGGATTAGGGCGCCACCTTGTTGACCTAAGAATGGCAGGACACCAACAAGGAAACTTTCCTGCAGGTGTAAGATGTACTTTTGACTTTGTAAAAGTTCCGTTCTAGCACTATATCATGAACTGTGTAAATAAATATTTCTCCCTGTGGTTAGCTAAGAATTTAAAAACAAAAAAAAAATGTTAAACTAAACACAACTACCTAAAAAGAAAAAACCAAAATACTTATCCTCGTCGCCAAATTTAAAAATACAACATTTTAGTGTGAACTGAAAAACTGAACTGTTTTATTCCCAAAACATAACTTATTGTTGAACAGAACGAAATTTTAGAAACATACATATGAATAAATTAAGTTAAATAAATAACAGCTAATCATCTGTTTTTAAATCTATCTTTCATACATAACAACTTTTTACCTTTAAAGTCTTGACTGTAATATAATTTTATGTGTAGCATAAAATTGAAATGTCACAAACACTTACTTTGTCACTACTCTTCCTCAGCCTCAGCGATTCTTCGGTCCTGCCCCAATGGCTCAGATGCGTCCGCAACCCCGTTGGCCAGCACAACCCGCCATCCGACGCAATGCCCAAGCCCCTGGAACAGGATATCCGACAATGCAACCTCCATATCGCTCTGCCCCAAGAGCTCCCACTGCAACCCACTCTTCCATGCGAAATAAAATTGCCGCCCGCCCAATCACAGGTCAGCAACCCGGTATTCAGAGCCGCAGTGGACCTATTGGAGGTACTCAGCCCGTCTCAGTGTCAGCTCAAGGACGAACTGCAAATTACAAGTACACTGCCAACATGCGAAATCCACCTCAGCCTATGCCAGTCACTAAACAGGCTCAAGTGCAACAAGCTGTGCACATCCAAGGTCAGGAGCCTCTGACGGCGACCATGTTGGCTGTATTTATTCCTCAGGATCAGAAACAAATGTTGGGTGAACGACTTTTCCCACTCATTCAGCGCATGTATCCAGATTTAGCAGGAAAGATCACCGGAATGTTGCTTGATATTGACAACTCAGAACTTCTGCATATGTTAGAACACAGTGAATCACTCAAGTTTAAGGTGGAAGAAGCTGTGGCCGTGCTTCAAGCTCACCAGGCCAAGAAAGCTGGCCAAATTAAAAAAGAATAATCATCTAGCAGGAAACCCTTAAACTTGAATGTCATGTTATATTACATTATTAAACCTGTTTCGTCTAACCTATACAGCTGCTATATTAAGTCTATAATTTTCATTTGTTACTTATTATTTATTTTGAATATGCCTAACTGCGGAGAGTATGTAAAGAAGATTTGATTAAAAGTTATAAATTCACTTAAAAATAAAATACCACCAGGTATTGACAATATTAGCTCATCATTAATTAAAACAGTGTACCCTAAAATTATTGACATATTGTTATTTTTAGCAAATAAGAGTTTTGAAAAGGGTGTTTTTTCCAGAAAAAACTCAAAGTAGCAGTAGTAATTTCACTACACAAAATTGGTATAAGGCAGGATTGTAACAATTTCTGGCCAATTTCTCTGCTTTCTTCATTCTCCAAGATCTATGAGAAATTGATGAAAAAAAAAACTAGTCAAGTACCGGTACCTTGAAAAAATCAGTTTTTTAGTTCTTCACAGTTTGGTTTTAGGGTGGGGTTAACCCTTTGCACTCTGGACAAAAATTTTGGTCGGTGCCAAAAACTCCAGTCCATGTTAGTAAAGTACTAGCGAAAAACTCCAAGCCCATTTTGCCAATATTGTAAGGGTTTTATAAAAAATTCATAATTTAGTTATTTTATAACTTAGAACTATGATTTACGTTTTGTTGTTTCTGTTATAATATTCTGCATGTAAAAAAAATAAAATTATAAAATTAAAATAATTTATATATATATATTTTTATGTTATTAAAAATGTATACCTAAATGGTTTTTAAAAAATTAACTTTGAACCCTTATAACTATAAAAAATTGCATTGACCTATTATAAATCATTGTTATAATTATGTTCCTTGTATAATTACAAACTTTTATGCAAAATTTAATGCACTTAACTTCATAAATAAGTCCTTGGTAAGCATTTGTTGAAATCTTGACAAATTCTAAATTTTGCATACAGTGTATTATGTTCTCTGATCAACTTTGATTCTGCAGCACTAGTGTCATTTATTTTATAACTTCAAATGATGTATAATGTATCAGTAACAATGAAAAATTATAAAATATATATATATATATTTAATTATAAAATGTTTGTTGCTAAAGCCACAAGGTCAAAAATCGTAAAATAATAAAAATTGTCAAACAGCTGATAAAATGAAATGTTATAGAAACTTGAAAACACACAGATGAATATATATATATATATATATATATATATATATATATATATACAGTATTTACAAATAGACTAGGAAGTATTGATTTTTTATTAGCATGTGTGTCTGACGGTTCCCGCGCAAAACCATGCAACTGTGTCGGTCCCAGTCGTTCGCACGCGCCAAAACAGCTGTAAAAAACGACTGCTGAAAAATAATATTCCATAGAGTACACTATAAAGTACTACTACGCTAAACTATAACTATCGAAGTTTATTATATCGTAATTTGAGCGCATTTTGAAAGTATATAAAGCCAGCAAAAAATATATTTTGAACGTCCGATCAATCGGACGTCGGAGTTTTTTGGCACATTTAGTGATCGTCCGAAATTTCAGACGTCGGAGTTTTTGGCATAAACTCAATTGTCCGAAATATCGGACGTCAGAGTGTAAAGGTTAAACACTGAACTTGCCCTTCACAATTTTATAAGTAATGTTTATAATGGGATAAAATATGAACAAAAAAATACGTGCAAGTTTCTTGGATATAAAAAAAGCTTTTGACTGTGTTGATCATGGTATACTTTTGAAAAACCTATATAAATGTGGTATAAGAGGAGTGGTTTTTGATTGGTTTAAAAGTTATTTAGAAAATAGAAAGCAATGTGTCAAAATTAAAAAATTCATTTACTTGTTTGGGTATAATAAAATTTGGCGTACCACAGGGTCAGTTTTAGGTGCATTATTATTCTTAATCTACATAAATGATCTGTGTAATGCAAAATTTTATGGTGAACTAACATCCTTTGCGGATGACACTGCTTTATGTTATGTGAAAGATAATTGGAATGACATTGAGGAAGCTATGAATTTCGATTTTCAAGCACTACAGTGGTGGTTCTCTGACAACCATATGTTTGTTAAGTCCGGAAAAAACAAAATTTATCAATTTCAGTTTAAGACAGAGTCTTCTTTACAAATGAAATTATATACAAATGTACAAAATGCATATTTAGTAGGACATGCTGTACGGAGTGTGCTGTTATTGGGCAGGCAGACAATATTAAATATTTGGGAATTTTTCTTGATGAAGAGCTTAATTGGAAAGTGCATGTTCAAGATTTAAAAAATAAACTTAATAAAACATTAAGATATTTTTATTTCCTAAAAAATATCTGTAGTGAACAAACATTGAGAGTAATATATTTTTCCCTTGTACATAGTAGAATAGATTACGGGCTCTTTTGTTGGGGTGGGACTTATGAATCAAATATTAGGCACATATTTATACAAGAAAAAATGTATTCAAATAATTTTTAAGAAAGCAACAATGGAAGTATCATATAATTTATTTTTAAAACAACAGATTTCACCATTAAAATATATGTTTGTCCATAAAATTTTAAAAATGTACTATGTAATTAAGAGAAATTTGCCTGAAATTATCGGAATATATAAAGTTAAGCTAAGAAAAAAGGATGCATTTATGGTTCCTAAACCAAATCTCAATTTCTATACAAAAGTTATTTATTTCTGGGACCAACAATTGTTTAACGCAATACCAATTGTTCTGCAAAATTTGAAAAATATAAAATTATTTTCCAACAAAGTAAAAAATTGGTTATTAAAGCAAGAAAGTATAGATTACCCTCTAAATATTCAAGTTTAAAGCAACACACTTTTCAAACATATTTTTACTATTGATTTATAATCGTATAAATTTTAATACCTTGTATGTAAGACATACTTATTCACTGTATCATATATTTAATTCAGATAACATAGTAAAGTATACATATTGTTAGTCATAAATTAATCCGTTTTATTTTGTTCCGACTAATTGTATTATATAGTTATAACTGTTAGGGTTAGGATAACATTAAATTTAGAGTTAAGGTTAAGCTATTATGTTTTTATACTAGTGTTTATATTTTGAAGAATTGGGATATTTTAAATCTTAAATTAATATTATTTGCTTTTGCGCATATTAAGATTTATTTGAAAAGAAGGAACCTCTAAAACAGGCATTGCCTTAGGAGGTCCTAGTATTTTCTTGAAATATGTAATTTATGAAAGATTTTGTTTTAGTATTATAAATTTTCTTTTGTTAACAGAGCAATTAAGAAGAAACCTTTTTATGTTGACAATGTAAATTATATGTATTTAATGTATATATTTCAAGAAAATAAATATATTCTTATTCTTTTGAATTTGATCTGCTGCATCAAGTAGTCTTTGTTTTTCATTCATTTGAGTATTAACAAACCCAGTTAGATAAGTAATGTCTTCACAATTAGCCAAAGGAAAAGCCATTGGCCTCTTTAAAGCGAGCATGGCATGAGCTACCAGATATTGTTGCTGGAACAGCTTGGCAGTGTGCAGTGGATTGGCATATCTTTCATTGTACTTTTATAGGAAAAACAATGGTACACTTTGATGGTTAAAAGATATAGGTTGGATTATACCACGGTTCCAGCAGGTCCATGCAAACAGGAAGTATTACTCGGGTGGCAACAATAATTACGGATTCATAGACATTCTATAGCTATAGAAGAGCTCCTTGCTCCGTGTTGTTACCGGGTGTTTCAAAATGAATAGCGGGGTTTTAAAGTGTTATAATATTTATTACATCAAACACAGCCACAAGTGATATATCAAACAAAAGAGGAACTCAAACAGTTTTACATAATAGCCTACAAGTGTTCAATGTGAGCACCATTCGTTACTCGGCACAACGTCAAGACGATATGCGAGTTCTTCCCAAACTTTGGTTAGTGTCTCATTAATAATTGCCGCAACAGCTGTTTCAATCCTGTTCCTTAATTCGGGAAGGTTGGCTGGCATTGGAGGCACATACACTCGATCCTTAATAAACCCCCAAAGATAGAAATCACACGGCGTTAGGTCGGGTGACCGTGGAGGCCATGGATAACAAGCGCTATCATTAGGCCCCTTACGGCCAATCCAGCGGTCGGGTACTGTGAGGTTAAGCCAATCGCGTACCTCGTTATGCCAGGTGAGGCGGCACACCATCTTGCTGAAAGACGAAGTTCTCTGTTCATCCTGTGTCAGTTGAGGGAAGAGCCATAGCTGTAGAGTATCCAGATAAGAGGGACCAGTTACAGTTGCTTCACCAAAAAAAGAAAGGACCATAAACTTTCTGTTGGATATGGCACAAAAAACATTCAATTTAGGGGAGTCTCGTTGCACTTGTTCCATCATGCGGGGATTTTCTGAACCCCAAATCCGAACATTATGGGTGTTTACTTGACCACTAAGGTGGAAGGTCGATTCATCACTGAATACGACAAGATCCAGAAAATTTTCATTGTCATTCAACAACATGTCGTTAGCAAAGTTGGCACGTAAAACATGGTCAGTAGGCTTCAGAGCCTGTAACAACTGCAAACGATAAGGACGTAGTTGCAAGCGTCGCCGCAAAACTCTCCAAACAGTTGTCACAGGAATTGCTAATTCACGACTAGCCTTCCCGAACGGATTTCATAGGGCTACGCGTGAACGAATTACGCACTTGCTCAACGCTCTCTTCACTAGTTCTTGGTCGTCCCGTACTCTTGCCTTTACAAAGGCAGCCAGTGTCTTCAAACTGATGATACCATCTACGAATATTGTTATCACCTGGAGGATCACAACCGAACTTAATCCAGAACGCACGTTGCACAGTAACAACAGATTCCGTCTTTGCAAACTGTAAAACACAAAACGCCTTTCTGTTCTTTAGTCGCCATCTTTGCTACTAGCGCTTTCTATCGGATTGCGGCAGAAACATTCCGCACTGATGCCAACAAACAAAACTGTTTGAGTTTCTCTTTCATTTGAAAATATCCCTTGTGGCTGTAAGTTTGATGTAATAAATATTATAACACACTAAAACCCGCTATTCATTTTGAAACACCCGTTATAATACAGTTGTCCGCCCAGATGATCCTCTAGTCAAATTTGCTCCTCCAAAGAAGAATAATAATTGTTTTTTAAATTTAATTAAGTAATTATATTTGTATGAAGTCAGTTTAAATAAATGTTACTGTAGATAAAGAAAAAAAAGTTGTCACGCCTGTCCGTATAAAAACCTTGCTAGCTCAGGGAGAATGGGGGTTCTTCTAAGAGACAGGCCAAGTATAAGGGAAAAGTTTTAAGTAATTATCACCCAAATGAAATAAATGTTTCCAAGTTCATCAATACTAGCCAAGGATTAGGGCGCCACCTTGTTGACCTAAGAATGGCAGGACTCCAACAAGGAAACTTTCCTGCAGGTGTAAGATGTACTTTTGACTTTGTAAAAGTTCCGTTCTAGAACTATATCATGAACTGTGATAAATAAATATTTCTTCCTGTGGTTAGCTAGGAGTTTAAAAAAAAAACTGTTAAACTAAACACAACTACCTAAAAACAAAACAAAAAATACTTATCCTCGTTGCCAAATTTAAAAACTCAACATTTTAGTGTGAACTGAAAAACTGAACTGTTTTATTCCCAAAACATAACTTATTGTTGAACAGAAACAAATTTTAGAAACATACATATGAATAAATTAAGTTAAATAAATAACAGCTGATCATCTGTTTTTAAATCTATCTTCCACACATAACAACTTTTTACCTTTAAAGTCTTGACTGTAATATAATTTTATGTGTAGCATAAAATTTAAATTTCACAACCACTCCCCTCCCTCTTTCCCAAATTTTCTAATCCTGAACATACTTCTTCAGATCAGTGACATGCCAGTTACCAAGTGCTTTTCCTTTTAGATCGGCCAGAGAATAAACTAAACTTGAGATTTTCCGTGTTACAACAAGTGGTCCAACAAAGCGGGGTGCCAACTTCGCCGAAAAGTGTTTGGAAGCATCAGACTTTGGGTAATTTCTTTTTAGCACGAGGTCATCGACTTAAAACTCTACGTGTCTCCTCCTAAAGTTGTATCTCTTGCATTCTTCAGATGCGCTTCCTTAAGTCTATCTGAAACTTCTTGGTGGAAACCTTTTAGCTCCAATTTTTCCCCATATTGCTGACAATCTTCAACATCTGGAGTAACCCCATCTTGCAGAACCTCGAAACCTGGACCGGGAAATGGCAAACTCCCTACCAAAATTTAGGAACGCAGGAGTATGCTTTGTGGACTTATGATGGCAGTGCATAAGCAAAACTCAATCAGTGGAGTATAATGTCCCAATTAACGGTGATTATCCTTCACATAAGCTCGTAGCATAGTCACGATTCACAGCAATACATTCACAGGTTTGCCTGGGATGTCAGGCTGGCATTAAGCATATCTTACTGTTTAACACACCTTGCAAATTGGGTCACTGGAGGTCTTTCCAATATATTCTGAACCTTTATTGCAAATGATATATTTTGGTACTCCCCAAACATTAGAAATAACATCATTTTCCAGGTTTTGCGCTACAAGTTTGATTGTAGCTTCTCTACAGAGGACGTAAGAATTGTAAATTTTGTAAAGTTGTCCATAACAACAGAGAGAATATTTGAATGCCTATTCATGGAATCAAGGTAGAGGCCCAATGAGCTCAGCAGCCAAACATTTTTAAAAATGAGAATCCACACCACGGGTAACATGCCCATCCTCCAGCAGGCTTTGTTTGGTCATATTTGGGTACAAAGTCAAACGTGACATTTTTGAAATATAGGAAAGCAATGTCCTTCCTCATCTTCGGCCAATAACAACGTTTTGCATCCCCTTGACGCTTCAATACGCCTTGGTGTCCACATGTTGGTGGGGCTTGGGCAGCCTTCAATCGCCATATATCTGCAATCTTTAGGTAGTACCAGTCGCCAGTATCTTCATCGAGTGATGGGTCAAGCCCTTCAACATTCTTCCAAAGTTGCTTTAGCCTTCAATACGCCACTGACGATAACTGTCACATTGTTCTTTAACTCTTTTCAACATATTGTTGTACCACCGATCTTTCACCTCATTCGGTATTTTCATAACTGCAAACACAGTAGGCTGTTCAGGGCTTTTCTCCTCTTTAGAAATAGGCATGGAGTGGGACAACATATCTGGGACAATATTTTCCTTACCCTTACGATGGACTAGTTGAAAATCATAAGCTTGCAAACGTGTAGCTCATCTAGCTAAACGTCCAACCAGATCTTTAAGGTTATGTAACCACAACAAACTATAGTGATCAGTGATCACTGTGAATCGGGTGTCTTCAACGTACGGTCTGAATTTCTCAGTGGCCCAGATTACAGCTAGGAACTCGCGCTCAGTAGCAGAGTAGTTCTGCTCTTGTCTTGTTAGAGTTCGGCTGGCATACGCAACCACCACCTCGCTTTGTCTACTACTCTGGCTAAGGACGGCTCCCAGACCATAGCCTGAAGCATTGCATGAGATAATGAAAGTTTAGTGAAGTCAGGGCATGTCAAGATTGGAGCAGAGATTAAACAAGCCTTAATGTCCTGAAATGCTTGGTCAGCCTCTTGGGTCCACTCAAATTTTTAACGTTTTCTGAGGAGAGACGTGAGTGGGTACATTCTGCTGGCAAAATCTGGAATAAATCTCCTATACCACGATGCGGTTCCACACACTTGGCGGAATTCCTTCTGATTCTCAGGAACTGGAAGGTCCACAATGGCCTTCACCTTCTCTGGGTCGACGTGTAGACCCTCTTTACTAACTACATAGCCCAAGTATTTTAACTCACTTCTACAAAATTTACATTTTTCTTGATTAAAGATAAGTTTAGCTTCATGGACTCGCTTAAATATTTCAGACAATATATCTAGATACTTCTGAAAAGTGGGTGTGACTACAATTATGTCATCCAAGTAGACAAACACGTATGGCTCTAAGTCAGGACCTAGCACATTGTCCACGAATCTTTGCCATGTAGCGGGTGCACCAAAAAGTCCAAAGGGCATAGTGACGAAATGAAATAGCCCTCTTCCGGGAATGGTAAAGGCTGTTTTTTCCTTGCTGTTCTTTTCAAGTGGAATTTGCCAGTAGGCACTTTGAATGCCCAGACTGGAGATAAATTTGGCATCCCTAAGTCTGTCAAGGATGGAGGTTACGTTTGGCAACGGATAGGCGTCCTTTTTACTTACTGCATTAACCTTGCGAAAATCAACAATAAACCTCTTTGAGCCATCAGGCTTATCGATTAAGAAGATCGGGGAAGACCATTCACTCTTAGATGGCTCTACTATACCCAATTCTAACATTTGAGCCAATTTTGTCTATAAGCGCTTGTCTAGCTGGTGACACCAGAAAATACCGTTGTTTAATGGCTGGGGAATCTCCCGTGTTGATAACATCCTGAACTCAATCAGTGCGGCCTAATACTTTAGGTTCGTCCTTGAAAAAGCCGTCCACAAGTTCCTTCAACCTAGCCTTTTCGTTTACGGATAGATGCTCCTCCGATCTGATACCATCAACAGAGCTACAAAATTCTTTACGCAGTTTATTTGCAAAATGCCACTCCCTATTGTGAAAATCAGCAACAATATGCATGGCTTCCCAAAAGTCAATGCCTAATATCAAGGACTGATGTAAAGTTGGCACCACCAAAACCTTCAAATTCTCCGTCCTTCCTTTCAACGTGATAGGCAAGACCACGAACCCACTAACCTCATGACGCTGTGCATCCGCAGTTTCTAGAAATTTATCATTAGTCAAATGAAGACGAGCAGGGTAAGTATCAATAATCCACATCCAATCTTTGCCCAAAATGGTATGCGAGGCTCCTGAATCCAACAAAGCAGTAGTCTTTTTGCCAAACACTCGGACAGATAAGTACGGCCTAGGATCATGGATTTGTTCTTAATCAAATAACTTAATTGGATTGTAGTGGAATGTTTCTGGGAATCAGCTTCATTTACTTCACTGATTCCCTGCTCTGCAAGTTTTTTTGGACGGCAAGAAACACAGTCCCTCTTTAAGGTATCATCTTTTCCACAGCCATAGCAAAATTTCCTCCTGGGCCTATGACAATCTTTGAACCAGTGACCAACTGTTTCACAATTCCAACAGGTGATGTCAGAATGGCTACCAGAGAATTTATGTTGCACGCTAGCTACTCTATCTGTGACCACTCTTCTATTCCGATGAGGTTCCCAGTAAGCTAGATCAGTTTCCAATACAGAATCAATCCTGGGAGAAGGTCTAGGCCTTGAAGTTTGCAAGTGACCTGCTTCTGCTCGACGTCCCATAAAACGCAGATCATCTAGCCTCTTAATATCAAACAATGCAAGTCTGTCCTGAAGCTGTGGGTGCAAATTATTAAAGATCTGGGCCAGCCGAGTCGATTCTGGAATCTGGACAATAGCCTACCATACAAGCCTTCTATAGCTGCCATGTACAGGTCAATAGATTCTTGTTCTCCTTGGACTCTGTTGAACATTTCTTGCTGAAGTCGGAAGTCGTAGTCAGGGGGCTGAAATACCTCTCGCAGTTCCCTAGATAACTGTGTCCATGAGTGAATCCTACTGATAGAAGCTCTGTACCAAACAAGAGCGGGACCAGAGAAAAGATCAACAGCTGATTCAAAAAGTTCACTATGATAACTCCGTGAGCTCTGCGCAGTTCCTCAACACGTTCCAAAAAGGCAGCAACGCTAGATCCATTATTGTCAAACTTGATTCCCCACTTGTAAACAGGAACATACTTAGGATGGACACCAGGACCAGAAGTTTCCCTGAGAGGATTGGGATCCATTACTTCCTCAACATGCGCAGAATTTGAGCTGTTAACTACCGCAGACCCTTTCCTAATTTCAGTAGGTAGGCTGAGCCACTGTACAGGTAAATTACGTTCCATATTAGCATCTGAACGAAGACTAAGATTACGAAGAGTAGACAAAACATAGCCACCAGCATTACTATCGCCTTCCTTCCCACAATCAGTTGTGGACGGTGCAGACAGATGTGTAGAAGGAATGACAACCTTGGCCGTATCCATCTGATCGCCTTTCCCACCTGAAAACTGGGCCTTAAGAGAGTCTATTATTTCCTTAGTTTTAGCTTGTAACTCCGATTTGTCACTCTCTTGGTCGTTGTCAGCATCTGCAGCAACTGGAATCCTTCCAATACGCAAATAAAGATGAAACAAGCGAGCAACTATATGGTGGTATTCATTGTCATTAAAATTGCCCTCATAGTCAACAACACAAGCCGATAAGTCTTGAAGCTTTTCCTCACATTCCTCCAGCTCCTGCAAAACATCTAAGGAATTGACCAGAGCTACGCTAATTTCCTCATTATTAGCCATGCTTTGCTGTAATCGCCTTCTAAGATCATTAGCATTACCATCAGTATTTAAACTTCTGATCTTAAGTTCATATTCTACCTCCTGCTTACGAAGATGATACACATTCATGTTGATAATTAACACCAAGTTCCAGAGTGAATAAGAAAATTGCATATACTTTTTACAAGACACTTATATAAAAACACAAGACACTATATGCTTTAAAAATATCTGATAATATATCTTAATTCTTCTTTTGTTCCCAAAACCTATAACATAGGCCCCACGTTCGCACGCCATTTGTCACGCCTGTCCGTATAAAACCTCGCTAGCTCAGGGAGAAAGGGGGGGGTGGTTCTTATAAGAGACAGGCCAAGTATAAGGGAAAAGTTTTTAGTAGTTATCACCCAAATAAATGTTTCCAAGTTCATCAATAGTAGCCAGGGATTAGGGCGCCACCTTGTTGACCTAAGAATGGCAGGACTCCAACAAGGAAACTTTCCTGCAGGTGTAAGATGTACTGATGATTGTAAAAGTTCCGTTCTAGCACTATATTATGAACTACGTAAATAAATATTTCTCCCTGTGGTTAGCCAGGAGATTAAAACAAAAGAAAACTTTGAAACTAAACACAATTATCTAAAAACAAAACAAAATAATACTTATCCTCATCACCAAATTCAAAAACACAACATGTTAGTGTGAACTGAAAAACTGAACTGTTTTATTCCCAAAACATAACTTATTGTTGAACAGAACACAAATGTTAGAAACATACATATGAATAAATTAAGTTAAAATAAATAACAGCAGATCATCTGTTTACAAATCGATCGTTCACACATGATAACTGTTTACCTTAAAGTCTTGACTATAATATAACTTTATGTACAGCAAAAAATTGAAATGTCACAGTTTACCTGGCACTTTTGATCAACATTGAAAAAAATATCAAAGTAAATATAGTTTAAGATTTTTTTCTAATGTTAAACTTATATATTATGACATTTCAAAACAATAGTGAAGTCATAGCTGGTAAACTGTATAATTTTAAAATAAACATATAAGTAAATAAGTTATGTACTCCCTCTTCAACTATATAGATGAAAATAGTTTAAATAAATTATTTATGCTTTTATTAACTGAAGTAATCGAAGTTCGCAGAATCATCACTCTTACGAGTTAAGAATCAGGTTGAGCTGCCTCATTGTTTAATAGTTTACATAAAGTCAACTTATAAATTTTAACAAATGCATGAATATAGTTTGTTTTTATTTCAGTAAACAAAAAATATATAAATTAAGTAGACTCAGTAAATAACTTACTGGGACTAAGTAGTCTGGTTTTATATCAACCAAGTCAAACACTGTGATCTTGTGTACTTGATGTGGGAGCTGTACTAGAAGGGTCTGTAACTGAAAAACGTATTTTTTGATTACTATTAAACACATATTTTATTACAATGTCTTTTATAAATTCTCTTATGATATTTTTATCGCTCATGACTCAAGTATATGATTTAAGTATAATTATTTACTTCTATAAAACTTAAGATTATTTACAAAATATACTATAGCAAATATATATTATAATCAAAACAAAACCCACTACAATTATGACCTATTTGCATGTCGTAAAAATGAATTCATGACCTTTTTGTTTGCTGCACAAAAATACAAAATTTTTTTAAGTGCATAATAATTTAAAGAATTTCAGAAACAGATACATATAACTTTCGTCTTTTTTTAACAATATGTTCAAGTACAACATCCAGTGAAACTACATTGCTATGCTCCTGCAACGTACCAGGACGAAAAATCTTATGATTTAACAAAAATGTATAACTGAACATTTTACCCGATATAGAAATGCTGTAACTTACCACAGAAATTAAGCTAGTATTTATTTTACCTTGTTTAATTTGTGCAACATTAAAACCATAACAAGTTACCTCTTTGTACCAAAAGTGCGATATGTCACTGTGAAGCAATACGATCACCAGTTTGGATGTCTTCTTGGCCTAAAAGTACAAATATATAAGTGCTGTAGTCTTATATTTATAGAGTCATTCACAAGAATTTACATTCTTGATATTAATTGATAGTTAGTAGGCAAGAAATAATTTATTATACTTGTACAATTAATTTATTAAACTCGTTAATTAAAACCCCTTAATATACTTTTCCTTAATCACGGTTTTTAATCATTTTAAGTCGGCAATGAAAACAAATACAAAGAGATGCATTATCAGAAGCAGCAGGTATAATAAAACTAACAAATAAAATATAAACACTTTGAAATAAAAAGATTTTTTTATGGAGATTTTTCACAAGTTGACAGAAAACAGAACTTAAACAACTTGGTCTAGATAAAGTAATAGATACTAAACAATTTGGCCAAAAAGAAAAGAAAATTTATCAAAATAATTCTGTTGGTACCTAAGATAGTTCAACTGCGCTCTGACGAGTAAAAGAAAACATTGGAGAATAGTAATAGATAATAATAAAACATTGTTCAAAGGCGTCATTCTGCATTAATATTCTTTTCAGTGGACTACTGTATGTATACTATTCTTTTAATTTGTATTTAAATATTATTATTATATCTAACTCAATTTATAAAGATATTATATAAGGATAACACATTAACAAATGTTTCAATGCTATAGTAAGACGAAATGTATAATATGTATAAATAAAATTTAGTAAACATTTAAAAGTAATATCTTAGAAATAAACTAGGGTAAATTGGGCGTTGTAACTATACCTTTTGAATTTGCATGTAAAATTATACAATTAAAAAATGTGATTAAGTCAAATATGATTGCCAAAATTGGTTTTGATTTTATTTTTACATACGATTAAAACATTGTGGATATTGGTTGTTATTTTTATGCATGTCATTTGCAAACACCCTCCAATGTACAATTTAATAAACACGGTTTATTAAAATACCTTACGGTTCTGTACTCCTTCACTGTCTTTTACTCAATCGAGGAAGAGAGGAAAAAATAAATAGAATGATGGAGTAACAGAAGATTTAAAAGCAGTAGGTATAACAAAACTAACCATTTAAGTACAAAAGTTTTAGATAGATAATTTGGTCGGAGATGACATAAGACATACCTGGAACATCTTGGTCTAGCCAAAGCAAGAGAGAAAATTACGTCAGAATGAAACCAGTTTGGGTTGAAAGAAAAGCCAACGCAGCAAAATAAAGCTTGACCAAACTTGTTTAATTGTGTTCTTTGGCATAAGTTTAACATATTGTGGATATAAGTTGTTAATAATAGCATGTTAATAATGTACAAGTTTGTCAGAAATGCACACCAACTGTTTCATTGAGATTGTTTCGTTTACAGACGAGAGCAATCCGTAAAATGGCTTGTGTGAGTACAAGAACTTCATTTAAAGAAATTTTCAAATCACTTTAAATGTTCACTTTATCATCTCTGTATATGTATGCATAAAGTCATAATATTTACAAATTTAAATCTTCAAATTTTCAAACCGGTTTAAACCCACATAAATATAATAAAAGATATTGTAATCAACATAGGAAAACTTCCCATTGGTTAAAACTAACAGCTTCCCTTCCCCAAAATATGGGGCTAACAATATTTAAGAAACTGCCAACTGATATACAACCACAACAACACTTTAAGACATTTTAGCTTCCCTGCTACACTTTTATAAGAAGGAACTTTTTACTCTGACGAGGAAAGCTTAGTAGATGAATAATAAGGATTAAGTAGAAAGACGACATTTATTATTTTAGCCATGTACATCAATATTTGGTATTTTAGTTAGAATAACTTAAATTTACATTTTACAGTAACTTTACTTGTATATATAACATTTGAAATTTGTAATATTATTGTAAAAATGTCTAATATAAGTAAATGTATTTTGATTTTGACATTATGTGTTATTACAGTGCTAAATTATCACATATATTCTCAGAAGTAGAAGTTAGTATATTATAAGTTAGTAAGTATATAAATATTTACCTCTAATCATTATTTTTTTATTTTGTTTAAAGCTTTTATAATTGGACCATTATATACAAATAAATAAAAAATTACAACTAACTTAAAAAATAGTACCTATATTTATTTTATTAGAGATATAAGTGAATACATTTATTATTTACTTTCTATCCAGTTAATATTTTACCAAGAACTGTATGTATCAAAATATGGATAATTAATGTGGAAGGAAATATTTCAGCCGGTAAATCAACTTTTGGAAATATATTATGTGAAATGTTAAAAGAAAATGGTTACACCAGTATATTTATCAATAAACCATTAGATTTATGGAGAAATTATTATGGTAAAAATATATTACGACTTTACTATGAAGACACACAGCGGTGGGGATTTATGTTTCAAGTTGTCGCATTAATCACTATGATTGAAATAGAAAATCGAGCCATTGAATTATCTAAACAAGGTTATATAGTAATTGTAGAAAGATCTGCTAATACTGTTATAGAAACATTTTCAAAATTATTAATTGAGAAAAATTTAATTCAACAGTTTGAGTATAGTAGTTTAAGGAAACTACATGATGCTTTGTCTAATAAGTCTTATATTAAAGATAGAATTATTATTTATTTAAAAACATTACCAGAAATTTGTTTTCGTCGATTAATAGTGAGGAATCGTTGTGAGGAAGTGAATTATGTAGATATTGAATATTTAAAATTTTTACATTTAAACCATGAAAATAGATTCGGTGCAAAGAAAGAACATATTTTAATTGTAGATGGTCAATCATTTTCTAAAAATAATGTTAAAATGTTACATCCATCTGAGAGTGATTTGCTAACAGCGATTGCAACACATCATGACTAAGGCGTTGCGCACGTGTAGCAATCGCGATGAGCCAACGACGTAGCATGCTAATGCACTAGTATTTAAGCTCACTGTTGGATAGAGACTTCAGTGTTCGAGCAACCATCCCATCAAACATCACCATCTACTAACACCTCCCCTGTGCCAGCTCTCACCATAACAAAAGGTAACTATATGTTATAATATATAAATATGTATTCAAATAAATGTTTAATAACATTCAATGAAATATTATTTTCGATTAAGTAATAAAAATATTTCTACTTATGAATTCAAAATAAATATTTTCAATTAAATGTACTTTTCCTATTAATTTTCAATTAAGTGTTAAAAAATCTGTCTACTTTAAAGATGAATTCAAATACAATTTTTAATAATATTTAATGAAATTTTACTTTTCAATTGGGAATAATATTGCTTTAATAGTATTTCTTATACTGATTTTATGTCTTAATGTTTTTTGTTGTGTTGTTTAGTTAATGGATTCACAAGATAACCACCTCATAGTTATTGATTTGAGTATATCTAAACAATAATGTTTTTTTAATTATTTTGTTTAGCTGATGGATTCGCAAAATTCGCAAGACCTCATCGTTATTGACTTAAGAGAAGAAGAGTGTGTATACCCAGCTCATAGTTATTGATTTGAGTATATCTAAATAATAATGTTTTTTTAATTATTTTGTTCAGCTAATGGATTCGCAAGACCTCATCGTTATTGACTTAAGAGAAGAAGAGTGTGTATAACCAGCTCATAGTTATTGATTTGAGTATATCTAAATAATAATGTTTTTTTAATTATTTTGTTTAGCTAATGGATTCGCAAGACCTCATCGTAATTGATTTAAGAGAAGAAGAGTGTGCCTCACACCAAGCAACTTCGCAACCCTCAACTTCCCAACCGTCAACTTCGCAACCGTCAACTTCGCAACTATCAACATCCAACGTACAGCCTTCAAATATCAGGGGTACGTTTTTTTGTCTGGTATGCATACTAATTAGTAAATAACTGTATTTACAGTTATTTTTAAAACAGTCTTGCCATTTATGGCGGCGGTCGTCTATTTTTAGAACGGCCTTGCTATTTATGGTAGCCAGACAGGCGTGGTTGGAATTTTAATTAGATCAATGTTTATTTTGGGGGTGCTCGTGAAAATATGTTTTCTTACTACTCTCACGATTCCTAAAACCCCTTTAATAAATCTACTATGATAGAACTACGTTTAAGTCTAACAAAATGGTTCTAGTAACCAATACAGCAACTTTTATCCGAAAACTGGATTTTGAACCGACTTGCTCCAGTTCCGTCATTTTACACTACTCACAAACATCAATTTTTAAAAAAATAAGAAAAAAAAAATAAAGCCTTTGGCCATTGGGGTTATTCGGTGTGTGTGTGTGCGTGTGGCGTGTGTGCGTGTGTGTGTGTGTGTGTGTGTGTGTGTGTGTGTGTGTGTGTGTGTGTGTGTGTGTGTGTGTGTGTGTGTGGGGGTGTGGGTGTGCGTGTGTGTGTGTGTGTGCGTGTGCGTGGGCGTGTGCGTGTGCGTGTGCGTGTGCGTGTGCGTGTGCGTGTGCGTGTGCGTGTGTGTGTGTGTGTGTGTGTGTGTGTGTGTGTGTGTGTGTGTGTGTGTGTGTGTGTGTAATAATATAAAATTAGCTTTATGCACTAGCTACTAAAGCAAGATAAATCAAGCATGCACTAGATAACTAACAGTAAAGGAAGTAAGATTAAGCATGCACTGCATAACAGTAAAGGAAGGGGGAAGAGTCCTGAAAGAGAACACATGTTTCATTAGTAAATACACATAAATAATGACAGAGTGTTGGGTGGGCGGTATTCTCGAGAAGACTCAAACATAAGGTGGTTATTCAACAGATTGTTGGGTGGTTTTCGGGCCTCAGAACAACAATCTGTTGAGGAAAGACAGGGGTGCCTACTGCCGGGTGGTTTGGAGACCTCAGAACGACAGTAAGCAAGGATAAGCCATTTGAGCCGGTTTGGTGTCCGTAAACAAATGACTTAAGGAACGGTAATAGGAGATAGATGTCTGAGTCAACTCTGGATTGGCTGCTATCCCGGGAGCGGACTGATGTTCTGGAGTAGGCTGCTGTCCTTGGCCGAGCTGCTTGAAGAGGTCGGAGGCTTGCTAGAGCTATCTGCGGAGGCCGGCTGGAGCTGCGTAGCACCGATGACCTGCTACGGCAACGGAGCTTGAAGATGTGATGTTTGCTGTCCCTGTGTACAGGCTTGTAGGAGTGGGGAGCGTGTGAACGCGCGAGGCTCCCACCTGAGTTGAATGCCCAGTCAAGATGTCCAGACATCGGTTAAGGATGGCTCGTATTGTTTACACTCTGCAATAACACTGGTTGAGGATGGCTCGTATTGTTTATGCTCTGCAAACTTTATCTTTGAATAAGATTGTGGTCCTATGTTCAGCTTAAAGTTGTCGTATTGGTTTAGTACTATAATTTTTCCTATATTTAACCATAGTTCTATAACAGTAGGTGTAATAAAGGGTTTCTACAACACCATTCGGGAAAAATTTTGTGATTATTTAGGTTTTTGTCTTTTGTTTTCTTACATTACCTATCACTCTTTAGGCTTCTATTTAAAATTGTTGTTGGTGAGTAGTGTAAAAATGAGGGTTTAAGGACAAGTTGAATCAAAAACCCGTGTTAAGATAAAAGTTGTAGTGTTTGTTTAGCACTATCATATTGCTATATTTTAACCATCGTTCTATAACAGTAGGTGTAATAAAGGGTTTCTACAACACCATTCGGGGAAAATGTTGTGATTATTTAGGATTTTGCCTTTTGTTTTCTTACATTACGTATCACTTTAGGCTTCTATTTAAAATTGTTGTTTGTGAGTAGTGTAAAAATGAGGGTTTAAAAACAAGTTGAATCAAAAACCCGTGTTCAGTTAAAAGTTGTAGTATTTGTTTAGCACTATCATATTGCTATATTTTAACCATTGTTTTATAACAGTAGGTGTATTAAAGGGGTTCGATAACATCGTTAGGAAAAAACTTAAAGAACTTTTTAGGTTTTACCTCTTACATTAAATTTTACACTTTAGCTCTGTATTTTCTCGTAGATTGCTGTTTGTGAGTAGTGTAAAAATGAAGGTTTTAAAACAAGTTGGAACGAAATCTCTTGTTAAGACTGATGTTGAAGCATTTATAGTCTATATGACGGGGATTTTAGACTTTAGATGAAATGTACCACGCTAGGAGGATTCATGCAACCCCCCACCACATGATGTTACCCCCACCATGATTTTTCTCTTATATATTACAGTTCGCTGCTTTCTAACATCACTTGCACGCCAGCAGTCGAAGCAATCACATTAAATATGAACACAAATATGGAGCTGGTGTTGCTTAACGTCAGGTTGGCAAAATCTTCTTGGAGTTCTGAGGCGCTAGAAAAGTTGAACGCTATGGGTGCAATAGCGCAGAGTATTGAGAGTACTAAGTTTCGAATGAATTGTACTGAATCCAAAGTTACAAAGTACGGTCAACATTTCACTCACTGCATGTGGTCGAACTCTGAGGCAACTTTCGGGCCTATTTATTGCATTTGTAGCGATGTGTTACATCGCGAAGACGACTTCCTTAAGTTACTAGACCGCATCGGAGCTGACGAGTGTGGGGAGGAGTTGTACAATGCAGTACTGAGGCAGATGATGGGGAGGGAAGAAGTTGCAAGCTCTACAGCGGACTTCAGGGTTGATGTACACAAAGACGACTCAGACAAGGAGAACAAATCAACCAGAACCTGAGCCAGCACTAAGTAGTTTGTTACTGTAGGTTTAGTCTGTAAGATGTACATATTGTAAAAATTTGTAATATTTTAAATAAAGTAAAAGGAAAAGGCTTCTTGGACAGAACAGTCGTTCTGTCCAAGAAGCCTTTTTCAAAAAACACACAAATGACCTTGACCCACAAATTATCCCTGTGACGTACTAACCTACGTCACCATGACGTCATTGTGACGTCACCGTGACGTCACAAAACTAACCTGTCAAACCATTTGATTTATGTGAGCCAGCACCGGCAAATTACACTACTACCCTCTCATACACGAACATACGTGATGACCAACCCACCCTCACGTACATGCACAGAGATGATACATAATTTCTGTGCTGACAGTAGTACGTTTTATAAAAAGATATATAATTTAAAATTTATAAATGTTGTCATCAGAAAACTTGATTACATTTACCTTGGGTAGAATAAATTGGCTACTCATATTAAGATACATACAGTTCTTGGTAAAATATTAACTGGATAGACAGTAAATAATAATTGTATTCACTTATATCAATATATCTAATAAAACAAATATAGGTACTATTGTTTAAGTTAGTTGTAATTTTTTATTTATTTGTATGTAATGGTCCAATTTGGAAACAAATACAAGAACATTTAACCATTTAAAAGCTTTATACAAAATAAAAGAATAATGATTAGAGGTAACTATTTATATACTTACTAACTTATAATATACTTACTTCTACTTCTGAGAATATATGTGGTAATTTAGCACTGTAATAACACATAATGTCAAAATCAAAATACATTTACTTATATTAGACATATTTTACAATTATATTACAAATTTCAAATGTTACATATACAAGTAAAGTTCCTATAAAATTAAAATTTAATTTATTCTAACTAAAATACCAAATATTGATGTACATAGCTAAAATAATAAATGTCGTTTTTATACTTAATCCTTATTATTCATCTACTAAGCTTTCCCCGTCAGAGTAAAAAGTTCCTTCTTATAAAAGTGTAGCAGGGAAGCTAAAATGTATTAAAATGTTGTTGTGGTTGTATATCAGTTGGCAGTTTCTTAAATATTGTTAGCCCCATATTTTGGGGAAGGGAAGCTGTTAGTTCAAACCAATGGGAAGTTTTCCTATGTTGATTACAATATCTTTTATTATATTTATGTGGGTTTGAGCCGGTTTGAAAATTTGCAGATTTAAATTTGTAAAATATTATGACTTTATAAATACATATACAGAGATGATAAAGTGAACATTTGAAGTGATTTTGAAATTTCTTTACATGAAGTTCTTGTACTCACACAAGCCATTTTATGGATTGCTCTCTTCTGTAAACGAAACAATCTCAATGAAACAGTTGGTGTGTATTTTTGACACACTTGTACATTCATATATGTAAAGTTGGTTAACGTCAACACACAATTTCCCTTATATACAACCAACCTCATGACTATTGGACTTCTCATGAAGATGTATTTGAATTTACGGTCTAATTAAATCAAAGTAAAATAGTGATCAGAACTTTAAAAAATAAAACCATAACATAATTTTTTAAAATCATTTTTAGGATTTTGTCACAATTAAATAATGTACATATAAGGTTTTTCAACGTTCAAAGTACATAAATAACATATGTGCACCTAATGCAAATAACTAAGGCTTAAATTGTTCATTTTCTAAGATTTATTTTCCTAAGTTTATATAAGAATATGTTTTAAAGTAATAGAAATACAAACAAAATGCAATTTTTTCATATCAAACAAAATAATAAGTGTCAAAATTACTACAGTGCAGAAATGATTAACTGTATGTGGATAATCTACTACCTGTTTTACAACAAGATTCACAAGTTGTATATGTTGTCGTAATCCAGTGTTCAGCTAGTCATATTGTATGTGAGCATTATCATATTCACATCTTACTTGAATGTTGATCTGTTTGTAAATAAGTATTGTATAAATACAGTCAAACAATATAAAAGTAAAGATAATTAATATGTAAATTAACCTTTGCTTGGTGATTACTGGTAGTTAAAACCAATATAAAGTACATATACCCGATATATATACGTAGTTTTATGTAACCTAACTTAAGACTATATAACAATGAAACATCTAAATACTTTTCAGTATCCTTTGGATTGCAATATTTTTGCACAAAGAACATACTATATTTTACAATGCCCAAAGACTATTATTAATAGTTTTATATATTTAAATTCCGTATATTTCTCCTACACAGTGCCTAATCACAATATACAACAAGCTTAATATATTCAATAATAACAGTATACAAATGAAATAATTGAACGGTCAATTAAATTCCAATTAGTGTGTTCACATACATTATACATTATTACATAAGTATTATTGGTACCTAACTAAACTGGAATTGAATACGTGTGTACTTCAAGTAGCAAGTTTGACTGATGTAGACTGCCTACTACTAGTACGTAATCTCTGATGGTAGTAAGGTAAGTAAGTATTAAGGTATTCTCTCTAGTCTAGCCTATTTCTAAGTATGCAGAGAGTATTATAAAGTTTATGCTGAAGTATACATAAATTATTCATGTAAGCATAATAATTAAAATTTAAAAATAATTGAAGATACAAAGTCATAAGTTCACTTTAGCACACCAAGACATGTTTCAAACTGCCAGTATCACTTGTTTTGTGCATCACTATAACATTTTTGTAAATAATTCAGTACTAGATTACGCTTTTGACATATCTTGATTAATAGAACAAGTTGCCAACACAGTTTGTTTGAGATCTAGCGGACAAAAACCAGACAATAAGTTGTCCATAGAGAAGAGAGCTGAAACACACAACATGTACCTTTAAATAAACAATAATTAAATTTTAAAAAAACTCGTATTTATTTCTAAAACTTGGGTGCAAAAATTTTTCCCAGATTAAAGTACGGTAATTCATTATAAGTAATTTGGGAAAACACCTACGCGATTTACGAGCTAACCCAATCAATCGTGACAATCGTGTAGTTATGTTACTTTTACTTGCATTCCATGCTTACAAGTACAAAAACAACCTGTAACGCTAAGTTATACAATCATGATCCCTCTCATTCGTATATGAATGGTTTATGATTGGTATTTTTATAGATATTTGTTATATACTCTAACTTAACTCTGTGAAAGATTTAATTTTAAAGTCATTTACCTAATAGCTCCTAGAACCTATGAAGAAGATTTTTGCCATGCTTCATGGTCCACAGCCTCACATGTTAGGTTAGGTTAAGTTAAGTTAGGTCAAGTTTAGCTAAAAACTGTTATCAGACAGTTAATAGTATTTTGTTTTATATTTAGTTTTAGAAATTCTTGCGTTTACCTTATAAATAAAAGTCTTGGTAAAAAGGTCTTAATAATTGTAAGTAAGTAGAGTAGAAATGTCGGTTGAAGCACAACCTTGAACTTTGGACTGTTGTTCACGTGATCACCACGTGATCACTACGTGATTACCACGTGATCACCACGTGTTGACCTTGAGGTTAAGTTTACTATTGTTTACTACTGTTATCAGCCACGTGGTGACCTTGAAGGTCAAGTTTACTATGAGCACGTGGACCCCCCGCGACGTTGTCCTAGGTCAGTGTTATTTTGGTGTGACGTCACGCCGTTTTTGCGCTCTTTCTTCTGACGTCACGCCGTATTTATTAAATTAATTGTATTTATTTAATGCTGGCAAAAAGTGTCGATGGCCGGTGCTGGGATCGATCCTAGAACCTTCCGTTTGTGAGATGGAGTCGATACCACTGCGGCACAGTGACACACCCGAGAGGGTAACGTAAGTAGCGGCAGAAGAACGCGTGTGCCTTCGTTCGCTTCGCTTACACCACACGATATACTATATAAAATGTATTAATTTGTTCAGATGTAAAAAAAAAAAAAAAAAAATCTGTTGGTTTGTCGTCTGCTCAGCTGATGTAGTGTCATACTATATGAAAGATGCAAAAAATGTCTGTTTTTCTTTATACTATATAAAATGTACCAACTATATTTTCGCAGTGTTACCAACTCGCACGATTAATTGCAAAAAAATTTATATATCTCAGTGCTGCCAACTACACTTTT
>JAQJVL010006390.1:0-29379 GCA_035578905.1 Stictocephala bisonia | reverse complement strand
CTCGCGCGGGAATAAAAACGTTTAACAAATATAAATTCATCACAAATCACTATTACATCATATTCTGTAGACACTATATTTTTCGTTCATACAATCAATTGATAGTCAAAACACTGTTTTGAGTGGGAATTTTAAACCCAAGATAACAAAGTTAACAAAGGTTTACAAAATTTACAAGAACATACAAAATAATAACGTTAAAATTATGAAACTCTACAAAAGTGTTTGTAAGTAACCTTCATATAAGCTATTAAAATTTGAAGCTGATACGTTTAATAGATATTTTGTAATGATTGCCTTAAGTTGAGATTTCCAAAAAGATTGTGAAAAATGCCGATATTTTCCACTTTTTCCGTCTTATAAATTATAAAAAGCTACGTAAAAATTCGAAACTTCGTAGTATAAAAATTGACAATATTTCCTTTAATTTGATAGGTCTTTCGTTAAAATCGAACGGACCGTTTCGGAGATATGGTATCGTGAACTCGAGTATCCATAATTTCTGCGCGGACAGTAACTCCATAGGAGGATAACTTCTTTATCAAGATTTTATGGTCGACACAGTCGAATGCCTTACTTAGATCACACATTGTTAAGGATGTTCTTCACCAAGTCATAAAATATTCTAAAACTAACTTAAAATGCATAAATGCAGTGCATTATAATAAAACACATGCAGTTGAGTCGTTTACTATTTATCATGCATATATCATGCAAGCACTCAAAGCAACTCAAAATTTAAATTCAAATTTACCCTGACCTGTTTGCTCTAGACTAATAATACATAGCCTACTACAATAAAGCCAAAATGCTGCCAATGTCTGCCTCAAAGTATTCCTTGTAAGTATAAAATGGATTACTATATAGCAAATTTTTTGTAATCGTTTGAAATTTTGGCTTGGGCAAGTCAGGTATAACAGTTGGTAGTACGTCAAAAAATCTTTTGCCTGTAACAGGAAAACATTTTATAGATTTGTCTAGCCTATATCTGTTTAGGAACAAATTTGCACTATTTCTAGTGTCATATGAATGAACACTATTATTGGTTGGTAAGATACTGATACTGTCCTTAATTGCTAACAAACATTTATATATACAGGGTGAGTCTCTACTGACACCATTAAATTTACCTGTTTGTTGTACTCACAAAAAGGAACAAAAAAGTCCATATTAACCCGTGTCCGATTCTCAACCGTTTGGCTGTAAGGGCTCATATTGTGTTTTTAAAATTACTTGACATTAACTCACTGATTGAGCTACAAAAACAAATTAAAACACCTACCAGATTCTTATTAATACCATTGAAAAGATCATTAAATTCTCTATAAATGTCAATTATGTTGCAAGCAAACGTAAATAAAAACTAGATTTCCTAGAGAAAGTTTATTAAACAAATATGCAATATGTCTTTTTCTAATTGTTCATATCAGCACATAAATGTAGTCTAATTTAATGCAAAGTTAAGTAGAAAACTTCTCACTAATAAGCTTTGAATAGATGTATAATGTAATTGGGTTGAATATCATGAAACCAAAAATAACACGTAAAATATTTCATAAAACATGGTTTATTCGTTATGCACTTGACTACCAAACTCAACCTGTGCTTGTGTTTTTGTTTTGTATGTAACTTCCATGATCAGCTGATTGGACTATTATTTAAAATCCGCTGTTTCACTTTTATAATTATTCTGTCCCTGAAATCAGCTGTTGTAAATATTACCCCATTTTGAACAAAAGTTACTCATATTAGTCTGTGAAAACACAAATCATATTCTTTGGTCAATTTTAAAATATTTATTCTTACTTTTATTTTTATACTTAAGCATAGTTAGTTTAAAATTAGTGAGGGTATTAGCGTTTGTTCTATTGTGGCATTGCGTCAAATGTTTGTTGTGAACTATGAATCCGTTTACTAATGTAGAATATGGTGATATACAGTTTGTGTACGGGTCGTGTTATGGCAATGTAGCTGAAAGTCGTAGAGAATGCATTCGTCGATTTCCAGAGAGAAGAATTCCTGATGTAAGAACATTGTAAGGGTTCAATTGTTTGCGTGAAACTGGTAGATTTCCTGTCAATGACCGCTCCATTGGTAACATCATACAAGATGTTGGGTTAGAGGAAGCTGTACTTGACCAAGTCGAAAGAAATCCTGGAACAAGTACAAGAAGAATTGCTACTGAAGTAAGCCAATTGTTTGTGTCGGGACTCTTGCGTTCAGATCAAATACACCTATACCACTTTACTCGTGTCCAGAGGATTGAACCAAGAGACCCTCCTCTGAGAGGTCAATTTTGTCAATGGGTTTTACAGCACGATAATGCAGATTTTCTTAAAACAATCTTGTGGACAGACGAATCTGTTTTAATGACTAAGCTGTTCATTTGTCATTGGGCTATTTTCTAAGGAATAGTCAGCCTTAGTTTGTAACAATGAGTATTCATTCATCCACACTCATCACACTCATTCGAAATCCATATTCGCCCATATCTTGACGATCGGCGTCTTATGAATAAATAAATAAATAAAATCTACATTTACACGAGACGGTGTTTTTAACTAACATAATGAACACTTCTATGACACTGAAAACCCACATCTTTGTCGTTAATCACGGAGCCAAACTAGGTTGGACTGATAGGGGACAAGCTGATAGGTCCCTACCTTGATCTCCCTACATCATTAACTGCAGTTCAATTTCTAAATAATATCCTACCAGACCTTCTCGAAGACTTGCCGTTGGAATTGTGTCGGCGCATTATTTACCCGGCAGATAGAGCACCACCACACTTCAACATCAACGTGCATGAACATATTAACAACTTCTATACGTTGGTTGGGAGAGGCGGAACTGTTGCTTGGCCATCACGGTCCCCTGGCCTCAACCCTATCGATTACTACGTCTGGGGTTCTTTGAAGTAAGAAGTGTACAGAAGTCCAGTACAAACAGCCGAAGAATTGAGACATCGAATCTTGAGGACTGCTAGACGCCTTAGAAATGAAATAAATCTAAAGGCAAGTGTAAGGGAGTTGAGTAACTGAGTCCGTACCTGCATAAGTGAAAATGGTGGACATATTGAACACTTATTAAAGTAGTTTTTGTTATAATAAAACATTATTATCTAAATATTACATTTATTATGTTTTTTATTTCGTATAAAGACTGACAACTTGTTTGTTAAGTGCAACCCAGTAAACCATGTTTTTTGAAATATTTTAGGTGTTATTTACGGTTTCATGATATTCAATCCAATTACATTATACATCTATTCCAAGCTTATTAGTGAGAAAAGTTTTCTACTTAAATTTACATTAAATCAGACTACATTTATGTGCTGATATGGCGTCTTGAACAATTGGAGAAAAAGACATGTTGCATATTTGTTTAATAAACTTCCTCTAGGAAATCTAGTTTTTATTTATGTTTGCTTGCAAAATAATTGACATTTATAGAGAATCTAATGATCTTTTCAATGGTATTAATAAGAATCTGGTAGGTGTTTTGATTTGTTTTTGTAGCTCAATCAGTGAGTTAATGTCAAGTAATTTTAAAAACACACAATATGAGCCCTTACAGCCAAAGGGTTGAGAATCGGACAAGGGTTAATATGGACTTTTTTGTTCCTTTTTGTGAGTACAACAAACATGTAAATTTAATGGTGTCAGTAGAGATTTATATATATAAATTAAAAACAGTGAAAACCCTATTTCCAACAAAAAGTGGCTTACAATGGGCCCTAAACTCTTCATTAGAGATTATCCTCAAAGCCTTCTTTTGTGAGAGAAGGATTTTAGTCACACTGGCTGTATGCCCCCATAATTTGATGCCATAACACACATGGCTCTGAAAAAAAGCATAGAAGGCCTGTCTTAAGTAGCTAATTGGTAACTCAGTTGTGAGCCGTCTTAACAAGTATATAACTCTACTTAACTTTTTACATATATGGTCCACATGATCATCTCAAACTAGCTTATGATCCAACACAAAGCCTAATAGTTTTACCGATTCATAATCAGGACAATCCTTTGCTAAACTAAATACAATTTCGTAGGTTTTAGCTGGATTCAGCATTAAACCATTACCCATAATCCAGTTAGATGCAATATAGGACCATCCAGTAGGTAGAATTAGGTTTATATTTTATGATAAAACACTTTTTCTCCACGGAATAAAGTATTACTTATATGAAAAAAACAAAAATTCTAAATAGGTTTACTTGAAAGTGTTATTTTTAGTTTTATCTCCATTATTTTTCACGTTTTTTTATAATTTTTATGTAGTTTTTCTTGTTGAACATGAATTTAACAATTACAGTAGAGCCTTGTTATCCGACATGCTGTTATTCAACATTCTGTTTCAACCATCTCGAAATTGCCACAATAAAAAACATCTGATTTTTCCAGGTAGTCGGGACCGAAACTGACTTTTATACAACGAAAATTGGTTAGTTGTTACAGAATTTAATTGTGTAATACATGTACTGTTTTATCTGAATTACGTAACAATGCAGTACAGCAATATTTTTGAATGAGCAGATACAGTAATTTTGTTGCTTACTGTCCGACCTTATGTCCAGTTTTAGCAAGGGCTGTACCGTGTGAGCGGAGGGTACAGTGTTTATAAGCAGTGTATTTTTAGACTCGTGTATAAAGTTAATTTATAATGGTTTAATTTTATATTTACCTTTCATTTGAGATATTGTTAAATAACTCAGTATTTTGCATCTTGTACATTATACTGTACTGAAATTTTATTACGTTGTATTTCTTATTGTTATCAGTTTTATTTTGTGTTCTATAACCCAAAGTAATGATTGTTTAAACAGTACTATTTTTTTTTTTCATTCATTCATAAGACGCCGATCATCAAGATATGGGCTTATATGGATTTCGAATGAATGTGAAATGAAATGAAATGAAAAATGTTTTATTTTCTGAGGCAAAGTTAGGACCATTAGGTCCTCTCTTACACTTAACCTCAATGTGATGAGTGTATATGAACGAATGTAGTCATTGTTACAAACTAAGGCCGACTATTCCTTAGAAAGTGTCATTAATTAATAGCCCAATGACAAATGAACAGTCGGTGACTATCAGCTGATCCTTCTCAAAATGTATTGACTCTTTTAATGCACTAAAGTGTTAATTCTTAGTAAAATGCATTAAAGTACTTAGTTATACAAAAATTAGCGTTTTTATTACAATTCTCTATTATCTGATATTTTCATGTCATCACGCACCGTATACGTCAGTTAAGCAAGGTTCTACTGTATTTAGGTCTATGACAATTATTTTTCGAGATATCGCAGAAAAACTATGTTTGCAGCAAATCACTTTTGGTGCCCATATGCAGAAAGTTTTATAGGAGCTATAACTAACCACCAAAAACAAGTTTGCACGTATTCCAGACAGAGTGACGGCCGGTAGGCCATCATGGAGGTCAGGAACCCGAATTTAATGCAAATTATGAGTTTTTGTCTTATAAAGACGATTAGGATAAGTTAGGTTATGCTTGGTAAGGTAAGTAAAAAGTGTATTTTTCGGGGCGAAAAATTATTCTTATTGGAAAACCAATTATATATTCTTTTTCAGAATAAAAAAAACAAGTGAAATTGAAAAACAAATTGTTGAAAAATTCCAGATTAAAAAAAAAAGGTTCTTCTACCATCACACAAAAAACTAGTTTTCGATTATTCTGTAATAACATGTTTTCCGTGGCTAAAATCAACCACCTCAAGTATTATAAACTCATACTTCACCATTATTAAACAAGGAATGACATTTTCAGAGGCGTCTAGAAGTGTCTATGTGTATAATTAACCAAATATGAAAGGTTCTGTGATACAGTGATGCATGTGGCCTCTTCTACGTATTCACTACTGTCTTAATTCTGTTAGGGGACTTCAACCAACCACATACAACTTGGAACGATCTATCACTATGATCACCTTCCTTGTCATCTCAACATTTGATAGACTTGTCCTCTTTTCTTCATGCTTATTAAAACAAGAAAGTAAAAAATTAAGGGTTTCCTTCATGACCTCGTCTTTACTCCATATTCAGAAACTACAGTTGTCCCTGCTATTGAGAATATCATCCCTCGTAACATGAATCTTCCACCTTTAAGTTATATTTCTTAATCAGTACTTGTAATAAATCATCCTCCAACCATAACTTCACACTATGCAAAATTGATGCTGTTTTCTCCTGGGTTCAACGACTAAATTATATTGCAATTAATCCAACTTAAGCTGAGGAGTTATTTCTGTCGGCACAATGAAAATATAATTCTTCCTTAAAAAACCTCAAACACAATCGTCATTTCCCAGGTGGTTCAACACTGAACTTTATATGTCCCTAGAAGTAATTTGCGTTCATCCATAGTTTTTTACATACCTCGAAGTGTTACTGTACAATTTTATAATTTGTCTTTGTTTAAAGCACTTCGCCTACTAAATAAGTTTAAAACAGAAATAGATGTTTTTAATTCAAAAATGAGTTTGTTTTTAATTGAAGTAAATAAATTTCCTTTACTTTCATAAAATGGATATTCACTGCAATATTTAACTTCTTTTTGTTTCTAAATTTATGTTTGGATGAATATTATTTGTTAGCTCGCGCTACATAGTTGATTATTTCTGTTAAGCCTGTATTATATATTTTTAGCATAGTTTACTTATTCTTGTACTGAAAATAATTGTTGTGTAGTTATAGTTTTGTCAAAATGGCTGTATTAGGTTTTTTACCTGTAGCTGTTATGTAAAGAGTCATAAATAAATAAATAAAAGGCCTTTTTGTGAAGAAAAAGAAGATACACAAGCTATTTAAAGAAACTGGTGAAATGTATTTCTATGAAGATATTAAGACCATTAAAGCAGTGTAATGGTTAATTGACCATTGTCAATGAAAGCAGGTGTCTGGTGGGATTGTACCATAAATACATTGATTTTGTGGAAGCGACTATTCCTAGCAACATCAAGGTGTTTTGGTCTTACATAAAAACTTTAAAGCTATAGTATATCTCTTATATTTAAACTATAACAATATAAAAGCTACTGCTCCCTATATCTGAATGACATCAGCAATGCCATCGATACTAATTATCTCGAATTTTGTGCTGACAACATCAAGATTTTATTGGAAGTGACCTGCCTGAATTATTTTAGAGTAATACAGGATACCTTGAACTCTATTATGGCATGGTGTCAGTCAAACAGTATGGACTTGAATTCCAAGAAGAGCGCCATTATTACCTACATTACATCCGCCTCTTCTATACTCTTCTTACTACAAGCTTCCCGATTCTACACTGACCAGAGTAGATAAGTCTAGGGATCTTGGCATTGTCATGTCCAGTGTTCTAAATCTGTCAAATCACATAGTGTATTACAGATGTGCAATAGGGCTAACTCCTTAACCTGTTGAGGAGTGCGGACGTCTTAAGACGTCCATATTTCCATACTGTTAGTGAGTGCAGCATTTACCATTAGAGTGACCCCAGGGAGTACGAAAAAAAAATTCTAAAATTATTAATAAACTGTTATACTTTATTAAAATTAGTAATTTAAGATACAATATGGTAATATTTACAAATCAAAATGGTGGAAACTGTGATTATAATTAGCAAAATTAAAATTTTTCCATTGTGTGAAATTGTTCGAAACATGGGTAAATGCAAAGTGCAACTTCACATTTGGAGCACTCATAGGCCGTGTCTTTGCGCTGTGAAGCCCTCCGTGTAGTATGAGTGCCTACAAAACACTTCCGTTGTTTACTTTTGGCTCCACCCTCTCTCATTGGGAGTGGTCACATGAAATGGCGGCCAGACAGACGGAGCGCCTGTTTGTCACCACTCACCGGGCGTGCAACATCATCACTTCGATCTAAATATCGCTTGTTAGAGTCCATTGTAATAAATAAGTCACTGATGAATAAAATTAACTAATTACTGTACAACACTGACAAACTTTTTTAACATATTTACAATACAACACGGAAAAGAAAATATACAGGCCTATTTTACTGTACAACGCTGAAAATAACTAAATACAACTACTTTGTAACAAAATACAATAAACAAAATATCACACTGGCAAAATACCAAATGTAATTAGGCCTACTATAGATGAACGAAACGTAAATATAGCAGAACGCAATAAGGTTAGACACGAGGAGAAACAGATTTGGCGCGCAACGAAAATGCGAGGGAAACACTACAGCTGGCATTGAAGCGTCATCTATCAGCAGACTAAAGTACAGCTGTAGTCCCATTGGTGGCCAATAGGATGCGGGTATCATATGGAAGTTCATACACTTACATCGACATTTAATTATAGCTGAAATTTAAAATAAATATTAGGGACGTCTAAAGACGACCATACTCATTTGGGCACAGACGTCCAAAGACGTCCGTACTCGTTTGGGATCATTTTGCTTCACTCGTTAACAGGTTAATAGCGTTCATATTCTGAACCGCAAAGGACTTCCAGTCTCCATTAACTATTGCCATACTCTTCAAAACGCTAATACGCCTGATCATTGAATACTCATCAGTAGTTTAGAGCCCTTAGCAGACTGGTCTTAGAGTAGATCTAGATTCGGCTGATAAGAATAGTTGGCTTACGGCTTGGATATCGTTACCTTGATGTGCCTGTCGACCATCTTAGGAGTAACTTGGGTCTCCTACTACTAAGGAAGATGACTGACGCTCTGTTTCTACACAAGCTCATCATTGGGGTCATGGACTGCTCAGGTCTACTGTCTCTTGTTTAATTTCGGATTCCCGGCACCAATCGATCGCAGATATATTTTTCTTGCTACATTAAAAATATGAGAACTGATTTCTTGACTAAGTATGTTACTCCTCATATACTATTTTCTCCTTTGATGATGTAAACGATTACTAATGCCCCCCTCCCACTAATTACAATATCGAGTAACGCTGCGGAGCTGCACTGTCCACTAGTAGAGTTAAATATAGACTCTGTTAGAGACTTTTCCTTAGAAAACCATGTCAATAAAGTATGTCAAACAATAGGCTACTATATACAAACACTATATACAATAGATTTTGGTTTCCCCAAAAAAATGTGCTATTAATAAATAGCTCTTTCTAAGGGACAGGACCTTAATTTGTACCAATGACTACTTTCGTTCATCACACTCATTCACCCCTCATATTCGTCGGTGTTCTAGTAATGAATGATGAATAATAATCTAAATTAATATCAAGTTCACATTTATTTTTAGGATTTGACTCAGAAGAACATATAGCTACCAGTGAAAAATGGCGCAAGTCCCTCAGGGTGGGATAACTGATCCCCTCACCCAGATGAACACGTACCAATCATATGTGACGATGATTGGAGATCCCGGGGCTAAAAACGCAAGTAAGCTGCAAGCTGCTCAAGAACTAAGTGAAAATTTTGAGGTATGTTAAATACGAGTATTTATATAAACTGATTCCAATAAATTGATATCCATTACGCATTAGTCTATTTATTATAATAAGTTACCGTATATTTATGTGGTATTGTGTTTTTGACATTGATAACAATATAAATTCATTTGATTTAAGTACAGTTCAACCTTGATTGACCAGTATTGCTTTAATTGGCTGTCCGTGTCATCCGGTTAAACTGTCAGACAAAAATACAAACATTTTTACTAGGTTAAAATTCAA
Source organism: Stictocephala bisonia (assembly GCA_035578905.1). Lineage (NCBI taxonomy): Eukaryota > Metazoa > Arthropoda > Insecta > Hemiptera > Membracidae > Stictocephala > Stictocephala bisonia. Next base: position 19,695 of record JAQJVL010006390.1, on the reverse strand, counting down.
CTGCATGGAAGCAATACGCTTCGCAGCGCAAATATTGAACTTGAGTTTTGCATCTTGAATATTTCTGTTGACGCTGTTCTGTTAACTTGTCATGCAATACAGGTTGTCACTGTGTAATGTGCCGGAAGATCCATGCTCTATCAATTCGTTAACTTCTGTAACAGAGCAGCTATAAGAGTCCATTTATTATATGGGGAAGTGGAAGAATTCATTACATACACACTCTCGGCATTATCTGTCTGTTGTTTACTGTGGCGGAGTAAACTGTCTGCCAGTTGTTTATTACATGACAAAATGCCCTTTTAGGGAATTTAGACATGTGAATAGTCGTTCAAAGTATTTACTTTTTAATAGAGCTAAAAAAATTATAGTTGAATAAAGTAGACGGACAGGTCTGTAGGCCAATGTCAACTGGCAAGTGAAGTTTTAAATAAAAAAAAAAAAATGTAAATCTTTTCAATCAGTGAAAAATTCATTTACTAATTATAACTGGCACTGTTTAATCCAAAATTCAAGGAAGCTAACATTAAGTTAATGACGGAGTTTATTACCAATTTTTTCTTGATAATAGCGCACCATATTCAAACTCTGAGCAACAATACTATCATAATTCATATTATTTTGTGATAGTAAGTTTTTTACATGCTATAATTAGTAACCGAATATTTAAGCTCCAAAAAGAGGTTTGAATTAAAAAAAATGTTGGGTTTTCTTAGTTTTTATACATAGATAACTTCTATGCTGATATATGTTTCATGTATGAATTTACTGCATTTAATAAATTATCACTTAAGAGTATTTTTTTTCAGGTTATAGTTATGTCTCCGCAATATCCATCCTTTTTAGAACACTCCCTACGAATTTTTCTGGATTTACTGCAAAAGGGAAAACCACACTTTATTTCTGAACACAACTTACATGTAAGTAAATATATTAAATATAAGTTTTTAATTGTAATAATTGTTTTTAACACGTTCCCTGCGGACCGAATCAGCTGTTCTATTGTATATGCGGACATAACAATTGTCATAAAACTTATATGTTTTCATTTATTATTATAAGTAATGAGTAGAAAAACATTATTATAAACATACAAATGCGTGTAAGTACATATTTACATAAAACGCCAATTGGCGTTTTCCGCATATAGCGTCAAAATTTACGATATATGCGGTAAACGCCAAATGGCGTTTTGCAATTTGTACTGTACATTAGTTGAAAATTAAGTTTTAGGAAACTGAAATTTATTTCCTTACCTTTTACTTGTCAGTATGGTGGCCCAAGAACACTATAAAAACACTAATTACACTATAAAAACATTATTTACACTATATACAATGTTGAAGCGCTTTACTTATGATAGGTTTCAAAACATTGTCATAGGCATAAGGCAGGTTCATCTTCACATGCCCCACAAAAACTAGTGGTGTCTTTTCTAGCCCATTTCCTATTACATTCAACACATCTTCTTCTCAGAGGTCTGCCATTTGGGCCTATTTGAAATTTCATAGGAAGGTATTGTTTTACATTTGATCTGGGTGCAGGATCGTCTGGTTTGAGAGGGGTCAACAGGCCTTCAATGAGCTGTTCTCTAAAACTCAGCAATGAAAGTTTGTTTTCTATGTTATTTTTGTTGTATAGAAAAAAAACATTCAATGTACTCATCTGCATTATGTGTACGAACAGCTTTTTGTACCATCTAATGGTTTTTATATCACAAGGGTAATAACTTAGTAACTGATCTTTTCGATCAATACCACTCATGAATTCATTATACCTAATGATCGGCAAAGGTTTTATCTTTTCTACTCCCTTTTGTTTGTACTTATTACCATTTCGTTTTCATATTGGTTAGATGTGTACAGCACTGACCTTTTATCCTTCCAAATTCCCACCATTATTCCCTCATGGTACTTTGCAAATGATTCACCCTTTTTAGGCTTAGCAGATACAACTGCTTTGGGGTTATCTACCCTATCAACACGCAGTGTGCCAGTTATGTATGTCTTTTCACCTAAACATTTTTTAGTAAGTGGAACACTATTGTAGGAATTGTCTACAAAAACAGAATGGCCCTGTCCCAATCTTTCTTGTAATAGATGAAGTACAACTTTTTCAGTGTGTCCAACACCTGATAGGGTATCCAAGGCACCAGCATAAATGCAAAACTTTAAGCTTAGTCCATTAGGTTCAGTTAAAATATAAAGTTTTATTCCGTACTTGTGTTTTTTTTTGTTTAATATATTGTCTATAAATTAGACGTCCTCTCCACAAAACCATGGACTCATCAAGTAAAACTTCTTTGCCAGGCAAATAAATATTGCTCATTTTGTTATTGAAAAAATCTACTATTGGTCTTATTTTATGTAAGCGGTCTTGAGAGTTAGAGTTGTTTTTTACAAAGTGCAGGCACCGCAAAATTAGGAGGAATCTATCCCTAGACATATAATCAGAGAAGCATGTCTTGTATAGTTTAGTAGTTTTCCAATAGTGCTGTAGGGAGGGCATTTGTACATGGCCAGTATGAAATAAAAGTCCTAGAAAAGTTTTAAATTCTGTCAGTGTAAGATCTTTCCATGATGAAATACGAGATCTTTCACTGAAACCTGCTGACAAAAATATTTATTCAGCATTTGCATTGGTTTCATTTATTATTCCCTGAAGAAAAGGCTCGTCTATAATTAAATTAAAATAATCCAATGGAGTGTTATTGCCCGGTATACCCACCACGCAATCCAGTTGGCTGATTAAATAAAAATGTCTTCATTAGGGGGGTATCATCCCAATTTAGTTGTGGAACATCAGTTTTCTTTTTCTTATCTTGAAGTTTGTGGTTGAGACTTGCTTGGCTAGTACTGGGTTGAGGAGATGAACACACTGACGTAAGCTGACTGTTTACATCACTACTAGTAATGTCAACTGTGTTTTCAGACTCTGTATCTGATTCACTGTCATCAGTTGGACGAAAACTGACACCACTACTATATGCCTCTGATTCAGAATCACTATCATTAAATCTATCAATTTCACTAACAGTTAATCTATTGGGATCACGGGGCTCAAAACCTGCCATATTTAGCAACTTCTAACACATTTATTAAGAACAGTAATTAGAAACAGCATACACATCCACGTTCTTTAACATCTAAACAAACACGTGGCAATTCGCTAAAGAGGTTAGAATGAACGATGATGTCATGATATGGCGAGGAGTGGGGAGCGTTCAATGCCAACTGAGAATGCCAAATGGCGTCAGCCGCACATACCGTGGCACTGCTGAACGCCAAATGGCGTTTGCCGCAGCGAACGTGTTAAGCCTAATTATTAAGCCATGGTACATGATTGGTTTCTGCATATTTAAAATATCTGTATCAACTAACTCTGTGTCTCAACCTAGCTACTTGGGGGCAAAATGTTAGGAGATTGTAGGCGATAGGCTCTATGCTTGGTCGTCTTAATACTGACACGGCGTCTGCTCAATGGTTGCCATCAATGTGGACACTACTTGAGAAGTCTGGGGTGTCCATGTTGAATGGTAGTCAAGGTTCAGATGTTTTATAGGGAAGCGAACTGAGTATCAGACTTGTCAGTTAGCTGAAAATCAGACCAACACTTTGTGGTTCGGATTCCATGTAAAGCTGAAGGTCCCATAGTTGCCCTGGCTATTGGGCTATTAATAAATAATCCTTTCTGATCTAAGTTGAACTCAGATAGTAACAAGGACTACACTCATTCTTCTACACTCATCACACTCATTCACCCCTCATATTCACCCATATCTCTACGATTGGCATCTTAGAGATGAATAATGAATTCCATTTTTAAAATATGGTTTTAATGTTAATTTTAGAGGTAAGTTGAGTAAAACAATTTTTATTTTTGATTCAAACACCAGTAAATCGATTCCGTATTCTTTAAATACAAGTGAGAAACTCCTAGTTATAATGATGTTTGCCTTTGGATTATTTGTACAAATTCATAGTCATTTCATTGAATGCTTTATCAACACCATGCTATTTTAACTTTGTTTGCAATACATTTTTAAATAAATATACTTGTAAAACTAAAAAAAAACCAAGTTATTTAGTAAAGAAATCTCACACATTTGACCGGACTGCAGACTGAATGAGCTAACTACATCGTCAATCCTTTTTAACCACTTCATGTCTTTGTGGAATTCTCTTTCTGATAATTTGAAAGTTATAGAAAACCGTGGCCGCTATGGGGCGGAGGTCAGGGAGCGGTTGCTTGAACTGCAGTAGTGGGGGGATTGGTGGCGATGCGTGGGCGTGCATGTGAGCGAACCTTGTATGAATGAAAGTAGTGAATGAACTTAATTTGTCTAAGATATATTCATAGTTTTTTAAGTATTATATAACATTTATTCTGTTTTAAGTTATTTTGTTTTGTTTTATTCATATTAGATTAATTTTTTTGGGGGATTTTGTATCACATAAATTTAAATTTTTTTGTGTGGTTAAATGGTTTTTGTGTGGATTTATTATATAGAGGACTAATTAGTCCTAACTTTGCTACACTAATAAAGACATTTTTAGTCTTAATTAGTCTTGCCCGGACACTTTTCTTCCTCATGCTATAAGAGAGACAGACTGTGGCTTATATCTCCTTATGTTTACAACTTACTTTCATCATAGTTATTATTGTCTTGTTTGTTATCGCGTTTAACCCATTGTGGATCACTCACGAGATAGCTCATGATACACTGCGCAGGCCTAGCGGCACACTGATGAGGTGAACTCTTCATTGCGTCCTTTGTTTTGTTGCTAAATGTTTTTAATTTCATCCGCTAGATGTAGTGAGCATGTTCTTCGAGAGAATCTGAAGATGATAACAACATCTTACATTTACCCTTGTGTAGCGTTGTTTTACTACGTGTTTCATGCTCATTAGGTAGCGTGAGCCTGTCCATTAGCAATCATAGCTTCAATAGATTTGCTATACATTTAATTTCAGTATCGTGAGTTTTTGTTTGTATAGATGATGGCGTTATTTAATGCGGAGTGCAAAATGGAAAATATGGGTTCATCTGAGTTATACAGATTTTTATTAGAAGTATTTTTACATTTATTTATAATACATATTATAAATTATTTTTGGATATTTATCTAATTTGGACTGTAGTTAGTGTCAAATTAAAATATGAACTTATTGAAAAATTTAAACGTATGAATCTACATAACATAAGCTAACTTAATTAATTTATTTTTTATTGTTTATTTAAATACATTAAATAAATAAATAAAACACTTCAGCTATACAGTTTATTCATCGTTTTCGATCGAACAACACTGCTCTGTTGTCAGTGGCGTACACCTGGCTCTGGCAGTCAACTAATTTGTACCTGCTTTGACACACCGCACCAAACTTTATGATTAAAAATAAGGTGTAATGAGAGCTAATAAATTATAAACATTATTTTATTATATTAAAATTTTTAAAACAAAATGAACCAATGATAGTTTGAATATTATATGTTTCCAACTTCTTAATTTAAAAATCCATTTCCAGTATTTGGAATATTCTTCAAATTACTTGAAGTACACATATGATATATCCTACAAAAGTACACATCTGATAGAAATAGAAAAAGATCCATCTATGAAATGAAAATATAGTATTTATTGTCTTTAACAATGGAACTTTATCACAATTGTATACAATCTGAACAGGAAACCTTCCAGAAATACTGAGGGTAAAGTAAACAAATTATATATACTAGGTCTGGCATTAAAACATTATAAAATTCCAAATCTAGATATTATAATGGAGAAAAGTTGCAAATTGTCATTACAAACAAAAAGGACAAAAATTGTCTGAAATAAATCTGGGCAGTGCATTGAAATTGAACCTTTAAATAAATAATTTGGAAACGAGAGCTGCCTTACTTAATTTTTGTTTACACAATGGAGACTTACAAAACTTTTACCTCTTAAATTGATCGACTTTTTCACTGCAGGTTGTAAAATCATATAACTTGTTCGGTTTCACAAATTTTGGAAAAAAGAAAGGTCATTGGTGAGTTGTAAATCAAAGGTATTCCTGTGTAGTTGGATGTTATATTTTTAGCCCTTTTCAGTAGGAACAGTGTTTTAAGGTTTGTACTCTCCAGTCGGATATGCCACTATTGTGGCTCGACATGGTTCCATGGCAACTCGATCATCAAACTTACCACTTTGTCCCGCGAGGTCGGAGTGGCCACTTTCGTGGCAATGGCCTCTTCGCCGTCAGCTCGGCATACAAACTCCCGCTGTGCATTGCCATGTCGGAAGCTTTTATTGCGTATCTATTACATTTAGAGTCACCCAAAGTTTTTATTTAATTAAAAAACCAAATATGGATATAACAAAAATTATAAAAATTTATTTAACATCTCTAATACATAATGGTTCAATATTTTACTTTATTTCTATTAGTTCAATTAGGCTACATTGTTCATGAAAAATAACACTGAAAATGCAACAAATAATGCATCGAAAAATACATACTTTTTAAATGTTATTTTTTAGGGGAAAAAATGTTCAAACGGCAATTTTAAAACTTTTATAACATCTTAATATATGTAATATGCTAATTGTTTACTTAAATTTGTATTTCTATTATAATAAAATACTGTATTATGAAACAATACATTGATAATGCAACAAATAATACATTGAAAAATACATACTGTTTTAATGTTATTTTTTAGGAAAAATAATGTTCAAACGGCAACTTTAAAATTTTATTATTTTATATTATTTACACTGGTACAATAATAAAATAAAGAATTGTATTGAAAATCTGTATTGTTGCTGTTTTAATAACATAAAACAAAACCCCTTAATTTTAATATATAAAATCACTACAATAATATTTATATACACACACACTTCACAAATATTTACAATAATCACTCAAAACAAACATAAAACATATGCAGAGTAACAAGAAGCAGCAAGGTGAAATGGCGCGAATGTTGACCTTGTGAAATGACGTATTTTAAAAGCATAGACGAAATATTAAAAAGCGATCAATGTTGCCAGCTGATTGAAACTAGTTACGAAATATACCTATGTTTTCATAGTAACCAAACAACTCTTAAAAAAAAACATAAAAATAAATATATTGAACTGCCACGAAAGTGGCTCAACCTACCACATAGGGAAATCACTAGATGCCATGAAAGGGGCCGATCCGAGCTCACGGACAAACCAATCACAAACTACTCCGATCTGACTACGACAATGGCGCCGGCCACGATAGTGGCATACCCGACCAGAGAAGACAAAGCTTCTATAATCAGTCCGAGTGGGTACAGAAACCATATGTTGCCACTTTTGTGGCATATCCGACTGCAAAGGGTTAAAGCTCCTTGAAAAGTTTTTTAAATCTTTTAATTTAACTAAAGTTTCATATCTCCATAGTTGAGTGTAAGTAAACACTCAACAAACTAGACATATACCATATTGTTATTTGAAAGTTATTTATTAGCATTAGATTGTTCATGATATGTAGATATCATATAAAAGAAAATATATATTTTTTTACATGTTATAAAATCCTGAAAATACCATCAGTATCTGGGGTGGTGATGGCTGGTGCATTTTATTTAATACTATAGTCAGGTAATTTACCCAAGTTCTTGGCCGATGGCTGTGGATAGAAAATGTTGTATTTTATCAAGGTCAAGTCGGCTGGACCACATTACTAAAAATTTTAAGAGGCAATAAAACCATGAGAGTGCCACTAAAAACAAGACTAGCTTTTAATAATTAATTAATTACAGTGGACTCCCGATTATCGGCGAGCGGATTATCGGTGTTGTGGATTAACGGGGATGGCCAAATAAAAAAATTAAATTAAAAAACGCTTTAGAAAAATGTAAAATACAACGCAATAATAAGACGAGACAGGCTCATCCATGCACGCACTATCTATAGCGATCGTTTACGCGTGGACACCCTGTAGAAGTGGCTGACCTTGGCACATAACCAGGTTATTTGCGGTCAAGTTCGCTTGCTTTGTCACACACGTAAACAATATTGCTAAGTTCAGTGCGCTGTTTTTATTCTATTTTCACTGTGAGTTTGTTTTCGTTCACGAGTTGACATACATGAGTTGGTGTACAGTGTTTTGTTTAGTGCATTTTTGTGTTTACGTTACACAGTTTTGAAAAACTTATAAATTTTTAAATTGAGAAAATATGAAAAAGTTTTGAATAAAAAGTTATTGCGTGTGAATGTGAACAAAACAACTATGCAAGTGAAATAATACAGGCTGGGAGCCATCTGTTTGTTGTTAGACACACTCACTCTCACAAACCCCGAGATTCCGAACAGGATCCGGTCCCAATTCGTTTGTATTAGCGTAAATTTACACAATTTTTAAACCGATTAAAGGTCATTTTAGGCTATTTTTGGATTAACGGGAAATCGATTATCGGCGATCGTTCTGCCACCCATTATCGCCGATAATCGGGAGTCCACTGTAGTAGTATTTGTCGTCCAAATCTATGTGAATACCTAGACTAAACTAATAACTCAGCTACTTATGAATGACAAACTACATTTTATAGAAATTCCATTATTGCTAATTAATTATAATTTTCAGCTATTTTAGATTAATTTACTCCTCCCATACTCTGCAAAGATAATTCTACTCCGAATTTTAATCTGTTAGTTGCCCTAAAAATAAATGAATATTAACAATTAAACTTTCTCGATAGTTAGGGTGTCTGTGTGCCTTCAGTTTCCCTTGCAGTTCTCTAGCCAGGGTGAAAACTACTGGAAGTTAAAATGTCCCTCTCTCGTTGAGCTCCACTGGTCAGCTGTATGCAATACTCCCCAACTTGACAATGTGGCGGCCTATCCGACACAACTATGCCAACATAGATAATTTTTTACATTTTTAAGAGAGGTAGGACATTAGCAAATTTAATTAAGAAGACAAGTACATTAACACCCTACACTAATAAACAAATATAAAAACAACATATTTTTCACAAATTTTCAGCAGCACTGGTACTTTCATCAGGTGAATATAACTGTCTACTCACACGAGTAAAGTAGCAGTGGACTGAAAATTTGTGAAAAATGTGTTGTTTACTTCTGTGGTGTTTGTAAACTTGTCTTCATAGGTAAGTTTGCTGCTGATGTCCTATCTCCTTATATAATAATTCCTGAACTAGTGCCCTTTAACCTAACTTTATATTTTTTAAGATTATTTTTCCTAGTTAGGTGCATGTTTTTTATTTAAGTTGGTACTACAAGAGTTACTGACCCTAAACTCAGGTAGTATTCTGTACCAGCAAGATTCCAACTCAATACGTTTTTTTATTTCAGGCCACTAGGAAGCTGTTGCTGGAGATTATTTATAGAATGCCTCCAAATGAGTTGTTGAAGCCTCATGTAGAGACCATTCTTTCGCTGTGCATGAAGCTACTAGAACTAGAGAATGAACAAAATGTTTTGGTTTGTCTTAGAATTATTATAGAGCTGCACAAGCATTTTCGTCCAGCTTACAATCCTGAAGTGAGTTTATTTCATAAATAGATGTAACCAATTCTATTTTAAGTTTATTTTACAATATTTTAGTGCTCTAATAATTTTTAGTATTTTTCATAATGTGGGCCTACATTCTAATATACTTACAAATTTCAACGCAGTAGGGCCTTTTTATTTGAAAGATAAATAAAACTAACAAGTTTAACTAATACATTATTTTATTCAAATTTCTTTACTGTCACAATTACGTTTTATATGTAAAATAGCAATGCTATGAAAACAGGCAACTTTGTCAGAGTTACAGCAATAAGCCATGTCAGGGACCTCCAAACTTTTTTACTTTCTCCCTTATGTGTTAGCATAGAGGAAGTAGTGTGATCATCCAAACAACTTATTTACAAGTTGGTCTAAAAACCCATTTTGGGGTCCCCAGAAAACAATAGTCCCACGAAAACAAAAAAGTGTTAAAAAATATTTGATGTCTGTCTGTATGATTCTGTTTGTGTGTATTTGCAGTTAGCTGGGAATCAAACATTTGCTGGGAACATATTTGGGAATCAAACTGATAATGTTCAAAGTTTTGATTTTTAGTGTTTAATAGGGGGAAAGTTTGTGCAAATTCATTGGAACCATTTATTAAACAAGACAATTTTCCAGAGGTCAGCAGGCCAACAAAACCTATCTAATAAGATAGTACTTTGTAGGGTACACATTTGGCAATTACAACCCATAAATAATACTCATGCCAACATCATCAAGGGGTGTTTTCTGCCACTTAAGGGCTTTTTCCTAAATAAAATGATGATAAATTTACAAAGTACATACTTTTGTTTATTCTTAAAATGTTATTAGAGAGTAACAAAACGTTACTTTAATAAGCTATTTAAGTTAGTCTTGAACTTTTTTGCCTTTTCTGAGGAAGTATGAGACGAGAGAAGTTGCTTCTGACCAATGATATCTGCCAACTTAAGATGAACTAGGGTACTCTCAACATTAGAATATACTCATCAGCTGAGTTTTTAATGGAGTTTTTCAAAAACTCGCCATCGGAAAACGACTTTCCAGCCTTAGCTAAAATGAAATAGATTTTAAAACTTACTCATATTGTGGCCTTGTTCTGACGTTTGTGCTAAATAAATATATCGAGAGAAGCTCTGGCATCGTAGTGATCACCTGGCACACTTTCCACCTAAAAGCCTACATCAATCATATCTATGATCACATGTAAGGATCCTTTAAGAGGTTTGGTCATTGCTAGTGTATACATCAAGAGTATTTCATAGATTATTTTTATGATCTAATTAACTTTTTGTTTCCTAACTCCAGTTGAATATTTTTCACCAAAACATTCAGTTCTTTAAGGACGATTACCTACTCTCCCGTAAGGAAATTTGATTAAAAATAATTACTAATTTAAAAAAAAATAAATAAATAAAGGCAGTAGTATTCCTACTAGTAATAAATGTCTAGATAGAAAAACACAAGAACATTTCTTTATGGAGAAATTTGAACCTAAATTAGCTAATTTGGCCTTTCTAGGCACATAACTAATAGTTAAGGAACCATGCAATATAATTTATTTAGACATTTTAGAAAATAGTGACAAAAAGGCACTAGCCAACCAAGTGTAAATTAAAATTTATTAAAAAAAATATATTCTTAATATTTACTAATAATTTTTCTATAAATGACATCTGTAAACAATTTTTAGTTGAAATTTGTACTGTTATCTTTGCCCGAAAGATTAGAATAAAAATATATCAAAACTTAAGTTTACTATTATTTGCACAATTTGTAGTATGTAGGGGTGGAGCAGTTGTAGAGATGGCAAATATTTTCTACATATCGATATATTGCAAACCAAATATCGATCTAACAATAATATCAAAACAAAATATCAATATATCGGATAACCGATATATGGAATTGTAAATGATTCATCTGTTAACAATTATGCACTAACTCTATGTCATGACCAAAAATACTCATGTTTTGCCGCCTTTATTTAGAATAGCCTACTGAATGTAACAATTAAATTCATTTACCTACACAAAACAAGTTGTGGTCTGTGGCGTTGATTGAAAAAGTCAAAATAAGAATAAGTATACATTTTAATTATTATGTTAATTATAAAAGAATAATGTAATTATGGTTTTTAAGGCAACTGACTAGGAAGGCTAGGCATGTTGGAGTCAGCGTTGCCAACGCACATAAAACTTCATTTACCCGTTCCACCCACTGGTCTACAATAAACTACATTTTAGTGTGTTAACCTCATGTAAAAACGCGAAATAAAGTTACTTTATTATTTTAATGCATGTTCTGTATGCATAAGAGGCAATTTAAATGTGTTTTCTTTCGAATTGTGATGATTTTTAGGGGACATAATAATGTCAATGTGTATCAATATTTCCTATATATCGATGTATCGCCATCCTTAGGCAGGTGGGTACAGTGAGGAAAAAATAGGGTAACATGTTGTGTATGAGTTAGTGAGGCAGGCTCTTTGCCACTCCTAACGATATGTAGAAATCTAAAAATAAATCCTGTGGTGTGCTCAACTAGACATCTGTATGAAGACCCTTAAACATGTAGAGTTCTTGCCTGCTCTTCCCCCATAGAACACATGTTTTTATTGTGTACATATAATTTTATGTATTTCAGATTCAGCACTTCTTGCTTTTTGTTCGGTCAATTTATCAACATTTACCAGAACATATGGATAAAATATTTGAACCCAGGGATCCTGTGAGAGTGAAAGATCTTGCTGAAGTTAATATCGATGCTTTACTGTCAATCACATACACATCATTACAGATTCAAGTAGATAAGAAATTGCCGGATGGAAAACCTACAACAGAGACAGTAAGTATAATGAAATAAAGTTATACTTTTTGGTAGTAAAAAAAAATAAGTAAGTAAATTTACATGCATATTTAATAGTGAATACATTCATTAGAATATACCAAATGAAAGAAAAACATTTAGTTAAAGAACTTATAATAACGATTCCAAGAACAAAATAAAAAACTAAAAATATAAAATATATTTAGATGGTTTATAAAAGCTATTTTTCAACATACATAGGCAGCATGCAATGTTAGTTTGATCTGCTTAACTCAATTTTGTACTTTATGTGAATAAATAGAAAAATAGTTGAGGCGATGTTGTATGATGCAGATTTTAACAGCAAGTTTAGATTATCCACCCCATTGGTGTTGTCAGCGAGAAATAAATAGAAATCAAAATGATTGATATATTATGACCCCTATTTACTTAGATTCAGACAGTTTTTACATAGGTGTCTACAAGAAGTTGAATGCGTCTTTTATCAAAAAAGAAGCACACACTTTCACATTGTAGTTAAATAATGTTCTAATATTGTGTTTTTTAAATTTATAGTGTTTACTTTCAACCACTTTATAAAACAAGAATAAAATATAAGTAATTTTTATTGTTATGTAGCCTATTGTAATTGTAGTTATTAAATTTATACCTTTCTGACTCTTATAGCAATGATTTATTGTTGAATAACACATTTAAACGTGTGTAAAGTCAAGGAAATCAATAAAATAAACATTGGTAAGTAAAGTTCTAATATTATTTTAGGCCTTCATAGTCTTCATGTCATACTGCAGATAACTAACTCTATCCAGATACGCTATTTAAGGAGTATGTAGGCAACATGCACTACACAACCGTGAATTTAGTATGCGACATTGCTGCATTGATTAAGTAATAAACCTCAATTATTATTATCAGCTGATTTTTATTATTGTAATATTTGTTTTTAATATGTTAGTTGATTGAGTTCAATCTGGCAATGCCGCCCAGTTGACAGCCGTTTGACGCGCTTTAAAGCGGACAGTTGACACACTACGAAACATTTTTTATCACTCTTTAGCATGGGATTGAGCTATCTGGGTAGAGCTTATCTGGGGTAGCTTATCTGTGGTCATTCAAAAGAACATAATCTAATCCTCAAAAATATATTATTAAAAAAAGAAATTATGGGTGGGTGAGTACATATATTCTGTTTGAAACACACACAGTCACATATATGTACTCACCCACCCATACACGTATAGTCATAATTATATGTTTAGAAAAACCTTTGATGTATTGAAGTATAACACGGAAGCACTATGGATATACATGCAATAAGACCATAGTCTTAGGGGTGATAATAGCATTTCAATCTTGTTCCAAAAATTGAAATATGCCTAAGATAAGAACCATTTTTGGAATCAGGAGTTTATAAAATTTGAAGTACTGTATGACTTTAACATTTAGTTTTACAAGTCAAGTATGTTTTAGTAAAAATGTAACTTCTATTTTGAGGTTTTGAGGTCTATAATGTAATTTCTATTATAATTTAAATAAACTCTTCTACAAAAATCCCCTTGCTCTGTTATATAAAGTAAAATTAATTGGTGAATCAAAATTATATTAAGAATTTGTTTGATTCCGACCGAAATATATTTTGAGTAAGAACACTTTTTATTTTCAGTACACATTGATTCCAAAGGGAGTTCTGTCGTTAAAGGTGCTTCAGGAACTGCCTATAATAGTTGTGTTGATGTACCAATTGTACAAACAACACGTGCAACAAGAGGTCAACGACTACATTCCAATAATCATCGGCACCATCACATTGAAGCCAACTGATCACCAAAGGTTAACATCATTATTTAAAGTTTATGTTACCTTATATTTAATTTCACTAGCTTGTTGGTGAATTTGAACTTTCTTGGAAATTTTGAAGTGTGTCTTATGGTCTCTGAGCAGTCCCGAACTTGTCCATGTGCTCTTACAGGATGGGTCAATAGGAACAGATAGGATTTTCTGACAGTTAGAACAAGGACAAAGACCCAGCAAATAATTCTTTAACACAGTCTTAAATTTCTCTGAGAAGTTCTTTTTTAGCCAGATAGCTATAGTTCAGCCGCTTTGATTGAGTCCTAATTAAAGAACTTGTGTGAGAGAGATAAAGATAGTCATTGAAGTAAGATAGAAAATTGGTCTTCTCCCACCACTGAACCGACGTGCCACTACACCACTTTAACGTCGTCATGGATCCTCAGTCGAAAGCTCCGCCAATTCAACATCATGCTAGGTGACCATTGGTGGGCAAGGCACGTGGGGGGAACTGAAATCTAGTACAGCTGGAATATGGCATAAGTGAAAAGTAGCCCTGATAAGAGTGAGGAATCGCTGGTGTAGGGCGGTTTGCTGTCATTACCCATTTATATTGAGGTTATATTATGATTTTATTTGCGATATTATTTTGTTTTAAAATATATATTTTATTTGAAATACGTACTTATAATGTGATTGAAATGTTCAGTGACCTAGCTTCAAACTGAAATAATATTTATCACTGATTTCATTAATGTTTCATTTATATGTAACTTTGTACCAATTTAAAAGGTGTGCTTTGCTAACTGTTTAAGTCATGATATATTGAGCAAGAAAGTAATATTAAAAGTCAACATGGTTTATAATTTAAAATGTAATTTTACTAAAAGAATGACAATATAATGAACAAGATTATGGCTAAATTATATCGCCGTATATAAAGCAGTTTTCTTCACTTAACTTCACCAGCTGATCGTGTCCGTTGTCCCCACTCCCAACACTGCCCCTTACGCCAAATAGAGCTGAGTGGTGGAACACTTCCCCTCTGCTGCTGGCAAAGCAACATGCGCTAAATATACCACGCAGGTTGCTTTCAACCCGGCCCAATTATAGGTAAACTTCTGAGATATAGCCTAATCCAAAAATAGTTTTTTGTCTATAAATAGCTGGCCTATTGATTCAGAGAGGAATATAGTGTTATAGTCAACAGGAATTTGTTAAATATAGTTGTTTGACATACAATAAGCTTTCTTGAATGGAGCTGGTGCTGTTAAAATTTCAAGATTTTTAAAGTGAAAACCAGCTCTATATAACTAAAGCCTATTATCACTCGAATTGCTTTATTTCAATGCAAAGTTATATTTTTTATAACTTCTCCTTAAAGAATAGAATAATTTAATGTGACTCTCACTATAAAAAAATAGACAGTTATTGCTATTTGTATGCTATATAATCTACTAATAGCTCTTAGAACATAAATACCTTTTATAATCTTCTGCTCCACCTGATGATCCCAGTTAAGGATCTCATCTAGTTCCACCACCCAGAAAGTCACCAGAGACTTGTTGTTGTATTATCAATGGCAAGATTATGGTGCAGAAGTTTGTAAGTACTTTCTGTGGTTAGTTTGAATGCAAATGAAACGTAGTTTTAGTGTTATTTTAGTTTTAACGTGTAATTATTAAAATACTGTGGCAGTTTTATTACTTCGATGTTTGAAATTATTTCCAGTTGCTCACAAAGGCTGCCTTTTGTGGAGAGCGTGGTATCATCAGCAAACTGAAATACATTGTATGCCTGAATTGTGTCTACGATATCGTTTACATTGTAACTGGTGGTGGTTAAACAGTGCTTCAATTTTATGTCTTTCAAGAAAGTCGCGTGTCAAAATACTGATTAATTCAATTTGCAGAATATATTTTAATATCAACCTAAATTACATGCATTCTTGGATTCCAGTACTATAGTTCAAATCAATAACAGCTGCCATAAAATAATATTGAACAAAATATATATAGCGTAATTTCCATGTAAAATTAAATTCATTCTCATTTGAATAATATCCTTACAAAATTACATCTTGTAATTTCTTTAAACAATCTATTCACATTCCTAACATGCCTTTTTAAAAAAGTAAAAAAATTAGAGTAAGTAAATTTATAAATATTAAAACATGCCTACATTCTGAATTTACAGTAATCTAATACAGACTAATAATTAATTTTTTAACTCTAGCTTCGCGAAACTTAGTAATTTTTTAGATTGTATTGTATGTAAGTAATTAAATGTTACATTTCATATCCACAAACTGAAATGTCAACATCTTTAATTGTGAAAGAACTGCAACGATTAATATGTCATAATAAAATAAAGTACTGCAAAATAAAACATGACAATATATTTACTAACCTAATTGTATTCAATTTTTGTTATATAATTTTATAATAACTTGATAAATTTATGAAAACTTGAAGATAAAACACATAAATTTCATTAAATAGCCTGTAGTGTTTTCAATTATAGAATAAAAGTAGCAAAAAATTGTTTTAATTTTATTTTGAAAATTTATGTTCCAGGGCAAATCCTAAATTCAACAAAGAAGTGTTTGTTGATTTCATTGGGCGCACAGATAAAAACTCTGTCGTTCCTTGCATATATAATTCGCATATATCAGCAAGTTGTGGGGGGAGCACTCACAACAAATGGTGGAGGGAATACTGTCTATGCTGACATTGTGTCCCATGGAAGTTACTCAGCTGCGGAAGGAATTTGCTGATAGCAGCCGCCCACATATTGGCCACCGATCTGCGGATAAGTTAAGGAGATAATAATTAATAATAAAGCATATTAATCTTTAAGTATCGATCTATTATGTAAAAGTCAATAATTTAAACAGATTTTCTTTTATTCTTCTGGAATCTTATTTTGTAATCATCCTGATAATAGTAGCAAATATAATGCCCGTTGGGAGGGTCAGTGGCCGAGCAGTCTAAGGCGTCACAATCTGAACTTAAGTTAAGAGATAGCGAAGGTTTGAATCCTGACCTTGACTCTGTTAGTGTTTATCGTTCATACTGTACTGGCTTTCCCCCTCACCCTCTTGTCTGTTAAGTTCCCACACACATCAATAGTCTATGGAGAATGGGGTAGAGTAAGCTTAAAGAGGAAATCGGCCTCTCCTTTAAAAAACGATATTGGAAACAGTTTCTAGATGAATTCAAATAAGAAAAATGCACCATTGAATTTACTAATTAGTGTAATGATTTACTAACTTTTGATTTTATAATAATAAAAAAATAATAATAATAGTATCTTTATTTCTTTTTTTTTACATAACTTACACATTACATAAATTCCCACAATACCAGACTGACCTTGAAATCACAGTTACACCTCTGTATACAAGAGAAACAAATATGTGCACATATATGTACAAAATTTAATAATGTTTCAGCATATTAATTAAAGAGAAACCTCCCAGGCTATGCCTGATTGGAGCATACATTAATTATATCATCTACAAAAATATAGCAGCAGCAGAACATTTATATTACTATAAATACTTAAAATCATTAATTAATGAAATGCCTAAACTATCTAACTTTTAAACACTTACTTAAATTTACAATAATCTTCAAAAAACACAATAATAATTAGTACATTTATAAAACATTACAATGTCATAAGAGTTGAGACAGAGCCAAAAAGGGATCTTATTAGGTTGATGGACTAAAAAACTGCCGTCGGCTCCCTCCCCCCTCTGACACCACAATAATTAATCGAACAGCTGATAAAGATAAGATAGCGGCCTAACTCCGCAGAGCACTGACCGTCTACCTCACTCTCATAGTACAAATAAATATTGTTAGTGAGTGAGCATTCTTCAAATATTCCTGTTTATAATGTGGACATTTATGAGATGTTTTGTGTTGTGCTTGTGTCTGCAGTGTTGTGTTTGTGTTATGCATAATTGTGGTAAGAACAAAAAGTAACATACATAGTCATACATTATCTCTAAAATATAGTTAATAATAATAATAATAATAATAATAATAATAATAAACTAACCTAACTAATAATATTAATGTAGAAAGACTCTATATTTTCTATTCCCAAAACCCATTCCTTGACAAGTCTATTGAATAAACACTTACTATTTACATATCTTACATCAGCTGGCAACTTATTTAAAAATCTTGGGGCTAGAAAACAAAATGTTTTTGTAAAGAAAGCAGTTTTAGGCTTTGGAACATGAAGGTCTCTTGAATTTCGTAATTTTTGCTTATAGACTGTCAGTGTATTACTGTTTCGACTCTTTACAAAAAAGATTTTTAATACTTTAAACACATACAGCTGTCTCAAAGAAGGGCTTTGTTGTATATATAATAGAGGGTATGATGGGTGATCAGATGGCTTTCTACATATGATTCTTATAAACTTTTTCTGCATAACTATCAATGGTTTTAAGTTCGTTACGTAATTTCCTCCCCAAACAATTATCCCATACTGTAACCTACTATGTACTAATGAAAAAATAATGTTTTTAAAGTAACTTCATCACACAAATTTTTTACAAAATAAAATATTCTCAAAATGTTATAAAATTTTAATTAATTTTGGTCTGTTTAATTTCCCGAACACCAAATATGCTGCAGATCAATTCCATAAAATTGGTCTTGGCTGTCACGGTTGATTTTTAGCAGTGTTTAACGTTTACAGAAAATTAGATTTAATAAAACACAATATTTTGTAAATTAGATCAGATCACACATAGCAAAATATGTACAATCAGTAATGTTACATGAAAATGGTCTGACTAGAGGTGTGCCAAAATAACTGGAACGGCAAAATCTTTCTGTTCCGATCTCCGGTTGCGTTCCGGGTGTTTTTTTGGTGACTTAAGAAGAGGCCAGTGGCCTCAAATATTTCACTATCCAATTCTTTGTGATGTGATTGTGTCTCTTTATACAGTGTACCAGTCTACCAAGTTTATCAGTTATGCTGCTTTCCTTTCATTACTACTGAAATCCTAGGCCCAGTGCCGCAAATTTAACCTGTAAATAGTGGAATGAGTATTTAAAGCTATAGTGCCTGAACTGAAAAAAATCATCCTATACTGAATAAATGGTTTGAAATGATAACGTGTAAATCATTCATGCCTTTCTTAAAATTTTATTGGCTGATTTGTACAGTCCTGTTGTATTTAAAAAGAATTGTCTATTATGTAAGCCTTGATTATTTTGATATAGTTATGGATGCTTAGAAAAGTGATTTACTGCAGTTACCTCTTATGACCTAATCGAGATTTATTGTATAGTGTGTTGGTGGTTTATTTTAAATTAAAACTTAATAATATAAATCCAAAAACTCATTACAAACACTAAAAAACCACTGGACAGATTTTCACCAAATTTGGAGAGAAGTTAGTTTTTTTATCATGGTGACGCACTGAGACAGGATTTCTCTAATTCCATTTAAGGGTAAAAACAGCGCCTTAATGTTTTCCTTTTTTCCACTAGAGTAACTTTGGGAATACTTTTTTAATTTTTATTTT